>CACKRE030000070.1:66420-79287 GCA_902602495.3 Ectocarpus sp. CCAP 1310/34 | reverse complement strand
AAAGAAAAAATCAAAGGGTAACGTACCAGCACCAGGCACTGTGCACCAGGGCATGGGAGTAACGGAGCAAACAGGGCAAAGAGGCGGCAGATGGGCAGACAGCCAGACGTACAAAAACAAAGGCAACAGCAAAGCGAGCTCAATCAAGGTACCCAACACAGCAGAGTATGCAGGGAGGTCATGAAAAAAGAAACACAGCACAGAGGCCGAAGGCAATAAAAAGGGCATACATAAAGGAGGTTTGAGGTTTGTGTCCAAGCTGGGCGACCAGCGGAATGTGGTCAGCCTGGTTCTTGTTATGGATTCTTTAGTAGGCTCAAGGGCCGGGAGGGAGGGGGAGAGTTCCACCTCCAAGACCCGGCCTTTGCGCGGCGACACAATAACAAAAATGGCATTTTCGGGAAGTGAGAGACAAAACCCCGCCCGCCCTGTTGTTGAGCACTCCTGAGGCTATCGGGTACCACAAGAAATTTCCTGGAATTTTCTGACGGGTCTCACCTGCTTGCTCAACAACCCCGCCCGCCCTGTTGTTGAGCACTCCTGAGTCTATCGGGTACCACAAGAAACTTCCTGGAATTTTCTGATGGCTCTCACCTGCTTGCCCAACAACCCCGCCCAGTTGTTGAGCGACTGGGCCACGTCCGGGTGGTCAGGCCCTAGTGCTTTCTCGCGGATGGCAAGAGAACGCTCATACAACTTCCCGGCTTCGTCGTAGTTGCCCTGGGGTATGCCAAAAACAGCGAGGGAGTCAGTGTTGAGTGGTAGATATTAATGCGGAAGAACAAATGCTCAACAGTACGCCCTGTTGTTGAGCACCTGCAAAATCTGTTGGATACTACAAGAAATTTCCTCTAGAATTCTGACGGCTCTCACCTGTGCCTTCAACAACAACGCCCATGTTCTGGAGCAAGTACCTTCTCTCGTATGGCTAGTGATCGCTCGTAAGGTTGTTCGGCGTCGTCGTACTTGCCCTGCATAGCAAGGAGAGGGTTATGTGAGGATGCGCTTCACCAGGATCTGAACCGATACATCGACAAGGTAAACCCTACGAAAATTCCTGGAAAAATCTGGTGGCTCTCACTTGTACTCTCAACAACCGCGCCCGGTTGTTGAGCGCTGTAGCCACTTGCGAGTGCTCGGGCCCAAGAGCCGCCTCCCAAATCCTGATGGCCCTATCGTACAACGGGCCGGCCTCATCTAACTTGCCCTGGAAGGAGACATAAAGGTGAGTCTGTGCGTGACCAAGGCGAGCATCGTTCGGAGCATCACATTCTCAACAACACGCGGAACGAAAAAAAAGCGCCCACAACCCAACCCGCGCGGTTGATATGAGTCTCAACGACGAAGGCTGAGTGTCAGGGTAGAGATTCCCCCGTGTCAAAAATTCGAACGTAAAGAGGGTTAGACTTTGCACATGCTGCCACTAAGTACCTTTCCGGCCCCGCCCAACATTCACATGCAAATGACAAGACTCTCTCTTCCTCCGTCGCCAGCTACGCGTTGGTGAATACCGATACATCCCCATGACAACGTTCTTCGAACGAGGTTCAACTGGCTGCTCTTCGCAAAAGCCCTGAGAAGTATCCTTCGGCTTCAAATGCACCTCCAAAAACCACAACGACCGAGAGGCCGGAGTCTACCTCGAGTCCAAGCAATCGCCCCACAGCCGAGAAAGCGTCCGCGGCGCCTGCTGATTCGTCGTCGCCGAGCTCCCCGAGACTGGCGTGGTAGGCTTCCACCTCCACCTGCTCGTTACCACAATGCTCTGCCAGTTTTCGCCACAGGACGATGAGGGAGTAGAGGCCTTCAAGAGGGTCACCCTTGGCGCGATAGTCCTGGAGCACAGCCAGCCTGCGCAGGTACTGGCTTTGGCGTTTCACGGCCTCGTCCAAGATCTCCTTTTCGCACCTAGTCCGAGCGAAGTCCAACAGAAGGTCGTGCACGCGAAAGGAGCCATCCACCTCTTGCAGAAGGGAGTTGCTCACGAAAAAGTCAGCTTCGTTCCTGGCACCCATGTTGTCCTGAAAACGTTCGAACAATATACTTTGTTACAGATATGTTGCTTGCAAGCGCGAAGTAAACTCATGGACATCGTTTCTCCCAAAATCGAAGTCGTTACACAGAATTGGAAAAAAAAAGTGGGAGGATATATAAAAACAGGTCTTTCTCTCGTCCGGAACCCGGTATTCGGACCACGCCAACAAGTCAACTTAATACCACTCTTTACCATACACGCCGCATTCGGCCTGAAGAGAGTGCCGTCTATGGCCCAAAAAATTACCACCCTGGGGCCAGCTCTTTCAAAAAAAATAAAAACCTGGGTACCTCAAATAAGGGGGATGAGGGCTTCAACAATGACCCTTCGGAGAAGATAATAACCTCACTGTCCAAGGGGGACTCCAAGGAGGCACGTTATTCCTGGATAATCTAACGCTTTTCGGCCTATTCCCGGTGGCGGCTAACTCATACTTTTCCAACGATGTTGCACACTTGATCACGCAAAGGCCCACCATATCCCAGATGCTGGCCAGCATAGGGGCCGGAGCCGAAACGCCACGGGCGAGCACAACCAAGCTGAGGAACAGGCGGTGCTGATGTCGACCGAGATACTTCAAGCTCAGGTCCAGGACGTGGAACAACGATTCCTTGGTCGGGTTGTCACCGATGTCAGCGTCCATCTGCGGACCCAGGATCGTCTTCGTCTATTGCGCGAGCTCCAACGCTAGTCGGCGCCATGTTGAAGCAGAGTTTGGGTCATCCGTGACAAACCACAGCGATCCCGCGATGGCAAGGGTCAGCGCGTGCCACCCAAAGGCCTCGGCGACCTGTGATGTCACAGAAACACAAATGAACAGCTGATGAGATGATGGGAATGAGTAGAAAAGTTGCGGACACGTTTAATGTATGAAAAATACCTACCACTATACGACGGGCAACTGCAACACCACAACCACACCTGATCAGCCTCCGTCTCCGGAAGTTCTATGGCACCACTCTTGCTTTTCAGGAGCTCTCGGGCCTCCGCCCTGTCCATGTTCCCAACGACCGTGCGTCCCCCTCTCACAGCCACCAAAGAATCCAGACGGGTGGTCACGAGCAGACGGAGCCCCGTGGGTCGCAACGTGTCCACGACCGCACGTTCCAATACATCATCCAGGACCATTAGGCGAGGCAGCCTGTCCTCCGCAACAACGACAGTTAAGTGCTGGATGATATCCTCGAGGCTGTTGAATTGTTGCGGTAGTTTGGTCGCGGGAGTAACCTTCCTTGCCAAAATATCACAGAGCGCAAAAAGCTGGTCCTCACCCCCCGGTCCCACCCTCAGCCAAAAAGCGCCTGCTCGAAAGTGCTTCCGAACCTCCTCGGTCCGAACAACGGAAGATGCCAGCAACGACTTGCCCGCTCCCCCCACGCCCAGCAGTACATACGGAGCACCGGACGCGTCGGTAGTCGTGAGACTTTTGAGGATCTCGGCCTCCAGTCCTACACGCTTCACGTGGCTAGGCGGCAGCTTCAGCGCCGCAGCAGGGACGTCGGCCATGTCTGGTAAAGGGAGAGGCCGCGAGCGTTCCTCCATCCTTCTCAAAATCTCCTGGATGTCCAGAACGGCAAGCCCCTGGATGTCGGTTCAAATGCGTTGAAGCTTGCCGTCGAAGCTGGCGATGGTTTTGGCGTCCTTCTTGTGGCGAAGGAGCGCCATGAACTTGCCTCTCCCCGCCACGACATTCGCACGTTTCGCCAGCTCGCCGGTTGTGGCGACGAACTCGTTCAGTGGCTTGTTGACCGCCTTCAGATTTTCCACTTGCTTGCCGTGCTCGATGAGTACACCGACGAGGAACGCGCACCAAGTGACCAATTCCCGCAGGTTCTTGACTACCTCCATAGCGCCTTGTGCAGCCTCGATGAGAGCCGTGAATGCCTTGCAGACAGGTGTGAGAGGGCCAACACTCGCAATATCCAGCAAGCCCACGGCCGTTGAAGCCATCCATTCCAGCGCATCCCTGGCACCCTCCGGGCAGTTGTCCCACTCACCGTGGACATCCACTCCGGCGCAGAGAAACGCAGGCCATGGCTTCTTGTACGCGAGAAGCGTCTCGACCTCCTCAAGCCTCTGCGGGAAACGAGCCGTGTTACGAGGCTTGTGAGAAGTTTGACATGATCGGCTGCATCCGCGGCGCTACTGGAACGGCAATATAGGCAACATAAGCTGGGGGCAAGTCCAAACATGAACTAGAAAGTCCCCACCTCTGGCGTTGTTGGCGCTGCAGCTGCTCCCGCTTGAACGCTGCTAACATCGGAGGGAGCTCGGGCTGCCATGGGTGCCGCAGCCCTGGAAAAAGTGGGGCCTTTACGAAGAGTGGAAACTCGCCACCTTTACAAAAAGGTTCGACACACGAGGTGGAGAGGAGTGCGAATGTTGCCGTGAGACTTCGCGAATTCTGCGATACTCGAGCGACTCTGGCACAATCAAGTTCAGTTTCATTCCAACTGGATTGTTGCTGTAGGGCGTTCTTCGTTGACATGTGTATAAAAAAAGACTGACAATTCGTCTCAGAGACGGGATTCTGACTCTCATGCCACAACGACGAAAGTCGATGTTCCTTACATGGACAGACGCGATTTGGGCTTACCAAGTACAAAAACACGTAATCGTTGAGAAAAAGCGAATAATCTCTCCCGGGCGAAAAGCGAGCTCAGACAGAAACCTTCCGATGAGGGACACGACGCAGGGAGTGCACGACAGAAAGCTAGCTTCTCCGGGACTCGCTTTTCGGTACACAGCGCGGTGGAGCTGTGTGCCCCTGAGTACAACAAGCACGCTCCCTTTTCCTGATTGGCTCCTGAGTGCCGTGAGAGCATAGAAGAGGAACCTATCAAACAAACCGGGATTAGTGGAGGGCGAGCTGAGGACGCTAATAACTGAATTGGCTGGGACTGCTGGATGGTGATACGCCACCATCGTCAGATGCTGCTGAAAACGGCGTGTGGAAAACAAGTCGCCAGTGCTGAGCTTGAACCTTGTACCGTACATGCCCATGTGAGCAGCACCAACCCTGGAACAGAATTTCTACTTACGCCCAACTAGGTCCATGTTTACCCTAAAATTCCACCCTTAAGCGCACGCTTCAGCGAACGAGCACAGGGACGCCAGGAGCGGCGAAAATGAGATCTCGGTGCCAAGATAGAAAAAGGGAACAGAAGTACGCCAAACTTCGGCGGAAAATAAAAAAAGGTGGGAAAGCAACCAAACTAGCTTGTCAGGCCAGGCGCAGACCCTATCTGCGAAGGCAGCTTACCTTTCTCGCGAATCTGTCCGCTGTGCGCCACGCGCCGCACACTAAATACGTGGGCGACACAGGCTGACAAGGACCGTCTCGAAGAATTTCTCTGCACTTCCTCGCCTGCGGGCACGCTCGATATGCAGGCACAGGAGCGACAGATCCACGGCGATGTTGGAACCCACCGTTACTGAGCACAGGGCGTACACACTTGTGTTGGTTGCGTGCGGTGTGTGTGTCGAACTGAGGATGAAGTGCGGGGCCTGAACTGCCGTAGAGCGGAAGTGCGGGTTGGTGGCCCCGTAATTTCTTGGGCGTACCGAACATTTTTCAATCTAGATTCTGGAAGCAGAAGATTGCAGAGACAGAGGCGTTGAAATCTGAGTTTTGTGAGGAGCGGAAGATGAAATATCTGTTGGCCAATCAGAGTGCAGCAGCATGGAGTCAGCGTGAAGTGTCTGAAACCTGACCAGAAGAGTAGACTTGGGAGCACTTGTTGGTCTGCCCCAAGGAAGCACGAGGGAGGCTGCTGCAGCCAAGAGGTATTTCGGAGGAGATCTATTTCTTTGGAGGAGATCTACTTGGCGCGGGCTGCTGGGGGCATTCACATATCGGTTGGAACGGGAGGTTTGAATCTTGGCGGCTCTCGGTTGCATCAAATTTGGGCCATGTCATCCGAGCACAAGTCGCCGGAGACGGAAGAGCGCCTTGGTGTCGTCCGCAGTGAAGGATCTACTGGCGGTCAGGTCGAGTCGGCGTTGGGGACGGGAGGGGGTTCGTTTCTTCCGTCTCAGGTTGTGGCGGGCGCTATTGCGGCGGCCGCGAGGGCTGCTGCCGATGGCGTGGATTCACCAGCAGGTGACGTGGCTTCAACAACGCAATCATCCGCAGATGTTGGTGTTGCCGAGAGCAGTGGGTTTCCGACGCAAAGTCATGCTCGGGCCTTGGCTTCCAGCGGGGACCGCCAGCCGGAGCTCGGGCGTGCGGATGACCAAGTCCAGGCCCACGTCATGTCTCGTTTGGCCCATATGTCGGTGGGTGCTGCGGCGGGGGGAGAGCCCAGCGAGGGCACCACGCTCGCGTCTGAGAATGCGGAAAAAATCGCTCGTCTGGAACAAGGCCAGACGAACATTGTGGCGCAGCTTACCGAGATCGCTGGGTTGCTGAAGAACTTCCGGCCGGAGTCGGGGCAGGATGGGAGTCGTGGGCCCGGGGGCTCGGGAGGCCTCGGTCTGGTGCCGGCGTCGTCGCCGTGGGGCGGGGGCGCGGGCGGGGGGGCGAGTGTGCCCGCGAGGTCCAACGCCAAAGAGGAGGCGAGGAGGGAGGCCACCATTTGGCAGGCCAAATACAATCAGACACTCTGGGTACTTCGGGGGCAGCGGGGGCCGGAGCCCGGGCCACAGAAAGAGGACCTGCAGGGATTGATGAGCGATATCGTTCACGTCACGGGCGACGTCCTCGCCCAGATGCGTGCGTTTTCGTCTTTCGACGTCAAGAGCTTCCGGCCCGTGGGGGTCGCCCGTACGTCGTCTATTGCAGACAACTTCGACGTGATGTGTGAGGCAGTGATGCGGCTGTTGAAGTTTGGTCTAGATTCGTCCACGACCGCGGGTGTGCAATCGCTGCGGCGGTTGGAACCCATAGCCACAGCCATGGCGGACGCGCGCTCCAGGTTTCGGACTACTCTCGTGCGGAATAGTGATGTGTTTCCGGACGAGTACCAGCGGGCGGCACTGCCAAGGTTACCGAACGAGGACTTCAAATTGTGGACAACGGCGATCATCACCTGGATGTACCCCTTCACGAAAATGCATTATCCGCCGGACGCGTTCGACGGACACACCTTGCCGCCGGTGCCCGAGTTCCCCAACATCAACAACTTCTGTGAACGGGGGGTCAATCTATTCCGGCTGGTCCTGAGTGACGGAGGATCCCTCCCCGGAACAGGAGAGTCGCGGGGCGGGAGCGGCAAGCGTAAGGCGGGCCAACTGGATCGGGGTGATTCATCGTCACGGAAGCGTGTCACAAGGGAGTGCTTCCAGTTCCGCGACTCTGGCACGTGCTCTTTCGGCGACAAATGCAGGTTTGAGCACGTGAAGCGCCGAGATTCGTCAAGCACCGGAAGTGGCGGTGGGGGGGGCGGGAGTCGCGGTGGCGGGGGGCGCTCGTCGGCTGGTGGTCAGGGGGGCGGCGTCGCCCGGGGAGGAGGACAGGCTGACGGTGGCGACGGTGGTGGCTCGTCGTCGGCCTTGGCGGTGCGGGGTGGCAGCAAATAGGGGTGCGGGCTCCGCCGGGTGGCGGGGCCAACTCCAGTGTCGGTTCCAGCTGAGAGGCCGCAACAGCAGCCAGGTCATAGGGAGATGGCGTCCCGGGCCTTGGCTGGCGTGGGGATCCGAGGCGAGCGCTGGGAGGGCTTGCCCGGAGTGGCTTCCGACTTGGAGTCAGGTACGAGGCAAAGTTTTGAACAGGTTTCGCCGCGTGAGGTTGAAGAGTGGCGGGTGGCCGTATCTGCGTTGGCTGCGTGTGAAGCTGCAGAACGGTACGTCCATCTTAACCATGTGGCGCATGTGGGTTCAAACTTGCTTCGACGGTGTGGGGGACGCGTGGAAAGGTTCGTCGCCGCTGTTGGCCAGAAGTTCTTTCTGCCCCATGTCGATGTGATGCGTGTCAAGGCGCATTTTGGTGACGCGAAAAAGTTTCCCCGAGTTAGTCAACTTCTGAGATCGTTGTCTCCGGGTGCGCCGGTTGACGTGGGCTTAGGTGGGAACCTGGACGCTGAAGTGGCGTACGGCAACCATCCTAGCGCGTTACTGCACAGAGATCGGATCACAGACAAAGTGGTATCGGACGTGATCTTGGGGCGTGCGTTGGTTTTCGATGTTCGGTTTATCCGAGAAATCTTAGGTGTTAGAGTGTCGCCGTTGGGCGTCATCGACAAACCGAAGTTCAGAATAATTCACGATCTCACGTTCACCTCCGGCGTGCCCATCCGTACCAGCGTAAATCACGATACAGACTTTGATCAAGCACCCGAATGCCTCTTGGGTCATGTTTTGAGTGATATTCTGAAACGGGTGCTGTATTTGCGACAAGTACACGGCGTGTCGTTGGAAATTCTCATCTGCCGCATTGATGTGAAAGAAGCCTTCCGACAAATCCCGGTGGATCCGTCTCGGGCATCGGTTTTTGGGTACACGATCGGCGATCACGCGGTTGTTGACCTACGGTGTCAATTTGGATGGCGGTCGAGCCCAGGGTTTTGGTCCTTGTTCTCGTCCGCGTTGGAACACTCACACACACACACTACATTTCAAGACGCGTCCGTCTCTCCCGCCGGTGCTGCGGCTGTGCAGCATGTTCAAGTAGTGTCCCCACCAGACGAAAGTACAGCGGTGCCGTTACCTGTTGATTGCCAGACTATTGTGGGCGACGGGGCGTTTGCTGGTTCTCCGTTTTTCGTGCGATACTACGTTGATGATGGCGTGTTGATTGAAGGGAGATTTTTCGCTGATGGCCGCCGATGTTTGCGCGCGGTGCGTTCTCTCGCTACGGATCACTTTCGTCTGCTGGGAGAGAGAGGCCCAGCAGACCCGCCGTTGTTGTCGCAAGGAAAAATCACAGATTTCGCTACTCGTTTGGATGTGTTGGGTTGGACATTGGACACTCAGCAACTCACGATTACTATGACCGACACGAAACAGCAGAAACTGGGACGCATATTGGCTGCGTGGCCCGCGACGCGGAAAGTCGCTACAGCTCGTCAAGTAGCCGAGTTGACAGGGTTTCTTATGCACGTTTCGTTCGTGTTGCGGCCAGGAAAGTTCTTTGTGGGGCGCCTTTTATCCGCGGTCGGGATGCCCGCTTCGTCTACTTTCGCGTCCCAAGTGCCAAACCCGAACAGACGTGTAGTGCTGGGTCCATTATTCCACGATGACCTCGAATTTTGGCGGTGGTTCCACAGGCGTGGTCTCTCGTTGCGCGGCGGAAGTTTGTGTGCACCCATGTACAATATTTTGGAACGCCCGCCTGCACTATCCGTGTTCACCGATGCGTCTAAGCAAGCAATTGGAGGGTATTGTTTGCAAACGGGCCACTACTTTCGATACGATCTGTCTGTGAAAGAGCAAGCTTGCTTTGTGGGGTCGAGCAAATCGGTCCAGGGGGTTCATGATGTCAGCATCAACGTGTTAGAGCTCCTTGGCATGGTCATGGGGGCATGGATGTTGGTATTGGGCCGAAGTCACCAGCCTGTGGAGGCGGGTGATTGTGTGCGCCTTCGAGGAGACAATGAAGCAGCGACGGCGTGGATTGAGCGTTGTCGGGGGGGCCTTGAGCCTCGATCGGGGGCGCTGGTGCGCCTACTGGGGGCGCTGGAGGTAGCCAGCGGGTGGCATTTCCACGCGACCCATGTTCCCGGCATACTTAACTCGCTTGCGGATGGTATCTCCCGTTGGAATACTAACGACGTTCACGATAACCTGTGCTCTGCCTCCCCTCATGTGGCCTGGCAGATCGTGGAGTTAGGCCCGAAGGAGCGCGAGTTGTGCTCCACCGTGCTGGCTTCGAGCTCGTCCAGCACGCACTTGCGCCATCGTCTGAACGAACTTACCTGGGATTTTTTGGAGCGTGGGTGAAGTTTCGAGAGGACGTTGTGGGGAGACCGGCGTTTATGATGCCGTCGTCTCCATCGCCGGATAGTGTTTCGCAATTGTTGGAGTACGTGGCATACGCGTTCACGGTGCTGGGCTTGAGGCAGACGACGATAGCTGGTCATTTGTCTGCTGTTAAATTTTTTCATCGTTTGGCGTATGCGATGGAAGTTGATACATGTCATTCTTTGATCAAGCAAGCGCTCAAAGGGGTGGCGCGAGGGCATGCGGGTGTTGGTGCGCAGCAACGGGTGCGACGTCCGGTGTCGTGGTCGATGCTGAAGGAAGGGGGGCGTCTGGTGCCACAGTGGGGCACGGGTGGGCGCGTGTTGTTTCTGGCGTTGAGTGCGTCATTTTTTTTCTTGATGCGGGCATGCGAAATGTTCGCTGTGTCCTCGTTGGCCATGGATTCTTGTCATGGGTTGCGTCGGGGGGACGCGGCGTTTTTTTTGGGTGCTCGCCAGTTGCCTCCGGAACGGAGGGGAGAGGCCGACAGAGTCGAGGTGCGGTTTCGGTCGTCGAAAGGCGACCAGTTTCGGAAGGGCGCCGTGTGTACGCGGGCGAGGCCGGGGCCTCCCCAGTCTGTGGAGTGTGGGGGGGGTGCAGTCGATGTGATGATTGAACTCCTTTCATGCTTCCCTGTTCTCCCTTCGTCTGCTCCGTTAGTCGCGTTCGGAACCGGGGAGGGGCGATGGTCCGTGTGGACTCGTCGTCACGCGACGGAAGCGCTGCGGCAAGTCGTGTCGTTGGCGGGTCTGCCGTCGTCCGAGTACGCGTTGCACTCCCTTCGGATTGGGGGCGCCACGTACTTGGCAGCGGGGGGAGCGTCGCCAGAAGTTCTGAGACGAGAGGGGAGATGGACTGGAGAATCGGGGTATCGGCCGTACGTAAGGAACTATGGGAAAGATGCAGAGTGGGTTTCTAGTACCTTGGCGTCGGAGGGTGATTCAGAGAGGCAACCAGGACAGGGTACAGAGTGGGGTGACGTAGTCCCCGAGGCTGGTGAGGGCGAGCCGTAAAAGGAGGGGGGAGTGAATGCGATCAGGGTTTATTGGTCGGTACAAGAGTGGGAACCACGGTAGGGGGGGAGAGAGAGTACAGATCAGTATGGAAACCAGTCCGCAGTTAGGTTGGGGGCAGGCATGACTTTGAGAGTATGCCTGATGGTGCGGTGACTGGTTTATACTGATGGTGTTGTGGACGGGGATAGGTTGAGATCCCCGAGTTCCGCTCTTCTCTCCCCCCCCTGTTCAAGCGTGGGGGGGTACGACCAATTAATGCAATTTCGAAAGCAACGAGCAAAGCAGAAGATTGCAGAGACAGAGGCGTTGAAATTTAGGCCTGTCCTCCATCGGCCGTTTTGCTTGTATGACGGAGAATAAGAAGGTGGGATTACTTGAAATTAGTATAGAAATAAAGTTCGTGTATCTAAATCGAAAATAAAACGGCCGATGGAGGACAGGCCTAGTTGAAATCTGAGTTTTGTGAGGAGCGGAAGATGAAATATCTATTGGCCAATCAGAGTGCAGCAGCATGGATCACCCACCCTTTTGCTTTTGGGGGTGTCAGTGGTAGGGCGAGGACGGATCGCCGGCGTTCTCGGCCAGAACCCTCGGAGTTGAGAAGGCTGGCACCACCCCATTGCACGTTGCCCTGCCATCCCATGAGCCCCTTGTGGAAATTTTCGCGCGCACTGCTCTTGGGAAAGAAGCGTTTCCCTGGGAAAGGGGTAGTTGGAGGCTCAACTTGCGGGAGCGAGCGCGGGTGATGCAAAGGCTTGTCATGCATCGAAAAGTCTGCTTGGACGGCCACAAAGGTGAGGGGCATGGACGTGCGTGGACACTGTCGGGAACCAAGCGACGGTCGACCGCTTGCGGGCTGTGTGGTCACTCAAGCTGTGAACATCCTCTACTTCTCCATAAGACATCCTTCGACAATATCTGGTGTAGGGAGATTGGCAGGACAACTCGTTTCGCGCACGCACTTGTTTGCAGCGGAGGACTTCAACGAAAAATCAGAGTATTGGTGGACAAGTGTGCTTTCGTCCACCCTGGCGACGTCACTCATGAACTCATGAGTTTGAGAACGCTAGTGCTTTCCTCGTGTTAGATAGAAAACATATCCACCGCGTAGCCTCCGATGTTACGATGATTACCACCCCCCCTCTCAGACTTGCGCGCTGAAGGGGCTACGGAAATACGAAATGAGAGCATAGCTAGTTTTGCTACAGTCATGTTGTAGAGTAGTGTATGAATGTTCTCCCCCGGTTTCGTCACAAGATAAAGAGAGGCAGCTTCAAAACCGAAGAAGTGTCATGTGGGAGCTGGTCCACAGCAGTAGCGTTTGACACCAACTCACGAAGTATTTTCGCCTCCCGAACGGTAGGCATAGAAAAAGACGCTCTCGTTTCTCTGGTACGAAGTTCCTCTGAACACCTGTACCCAAGTTCAGATGTTATCAACTAGGTATGATACTCTGCATTCCAAAGGATATGGGGGCTGCACGACATATTTTTTACCTCAAAGTACCCTTTGTCGTGGCGGGTTAGACATGGGACGTGCACCGGCGGGGCCCCCGGGTTCTTTGCCTCGGGCGTCGATGTGTGGCGCGGGGATGCCGCCTATGTCCCCGGCCAATGTGTCTGCACCCAGCATCGCCCCTCACCCGGGTGCGGGCATGAGCGATAGCGGATTAGACATCGGACTTGCCCAGGGCCCCCCGGTTTCTTTGCGTCTGGCGACGACGTGCGGTGCGGAGATGCCTATTTCCCCGGCCAATGTATCTGCATCGAGCATCGCTTCTCACCCGGGTCCGCTCATGGGCGTTGGCGGAGCAGACATGAGAGGGGCGCCGGGGTCCTCGGGTGGTTTTCCTCGGGCGACGATGTGTGGTGCGGGGATGCCGCCTCTGTCCCCGGCCAATGTGTCTGCACCCAGCAT
>CACKRE030000070.1:43034-59651 GCA_902602495.3 Ectocarpus sp. CCAP 1310/34 | reverse complement strand
ATGCGTAATCCCCGTGCCCGGTACAATTTGTCCTGCCTTGATCTTGTCTTGGAAGTGCGGCCGTTGGAATCCTCCGTGATAGCGACGGTTATATATGTTTAGGGTAGGCGAGGGTTTTTGATCCGGATGGCCGGGTTTTCCCTTGCACCGTTACTGTTTAGAGTCCCTAGGTCTGATCAGGGGTAACCATGCCCCACGGATGGTTTGCCACTTGCGTGAAAAACCAGGGAGGGTGTTCGTGTGTTTGGATACGGACAGGTATTGATCGACCGCAGTAACGGATATATTCGCAGATAGGAACGTAGACATACCATTTTGGGGTTCTTGTGTTTGTGACCCCTGCTTCTCTGTTTTCCGGAAGCACTCTTCTTCTTCTCTTCTCTTGCTTCTGCGTTTCTAATACAAGCGATATTCAGTCTCTCCCTTCCAAGTCGCGGACATATACAACAGAGGCTGCCACGCGGCGTGTGCACATTTCATTTCAACTCAACAACTGGATCGTTTGAGTGCCTTGTGGCGATCCTTCTTCATTGCTGCTGTTGAACCATGCACAGCAGTATTATTACAGCAGTACGTTGTACTTCTTGTGTTGAGTCTCTTGATGCGATGTTTTCAATAAGCACATTATTTACGTTGCCATTTCGTTGTTGTGCTCACAGCACGTACTGTTGTGTGAAAATTGCAAACACGTGGGTGACTACATACATTGGGTACAGCGGTCGAACGATCGAGGGGTCGTATGGTATGGTGTATTCCAAGAGGCTGCCACACGTGCATACATATAATTTCAAAGATGGAGTGTTGTACACGCAATCCATGCTTCATGTACTTCGTAGTTCAACCACATAGTCTACAGATCGGACGAGAACATCACGTGATGATGGCATATGTATGCTCTACCGAGCACCCCATGCAGCCCCCCTGCTCGGTACGAGATACGATCAACGAAATCCCCGTCACGACTTTCATTGCCAGGTAAAACGGCAATAAATCAAACTACGCATCCAAACGGAAATCATCCATTCCAATTCAAACGATCTCCCAATAAGACAATGTTCTACGAAATCTATCTGTCGATCTCCCAATAAAACACGTTCTACGAAATCTTTCAAATCTTCTGATGATGTCGAATTGCTATCCCCTAAAAGGTCTGTCAATTAACAATTCACTCTCTTGAGAAAATGCTTTATCAATTATCAAGCAGTTCAAACGCAAACAATTACCTTTGGAAAATACCCAGCAAAAAGATCAACATTAGTCTATATCAGAATCACGTCAGAACGGGGAGGACGGGTAACTCCGGGAAAACGTGTCTTACGTCCTGACTACTCAGAACAAACTCATTCCTCAGATAAATATTCATGTTTCAACTCAATGACCAGTTCAAATAGCAAAACATGCCAAACCCTTCGTCCGATATCCAATACCTTGACAAAGAAACCACTCCAGCAGCCCCCCTGCTCTAACATCCATTCCATCCTCAACATGAAGTCAAAATCAAAACAATCACACAATCCAACAGCCCCCCTGCTGCAGCATTCATCCCGAAAAATCAAAACCAAAACAAACAAACCACCTGCGACAAGGATCATGGAACAATACTTCCCCCCCCATGGTTCTCACGCAGAACTATCCCATCCATCGCGAAAGCAGAAACAACATCGAAGATCCGATCAAAGGCCAGTTCCAGATCACAAATAAAACACAGGATGCAAGAAAGGCCCCCCCGCTGAAAAAGTGTAACACAAAGAGCAAAATCAACCAATATCATCACGAAGTCACGATGTGCGCAAAAAGTCTCCTTGGGCAGCGGTTTGGTCAAGAAATCCGCGCGTTGCAGGTCCGACTGTACGTGGACTACCTTGAACTCCCCCCGCGCTACACGCTCACGGATGAAATGGTGGCGGATGTCGATGTGCCTCCTTCATCCCATCAGACATCGCCACGTACTCCGCTTCCGTCGAAGACAGGGTGACGCACTTCTGCGTCCTACACAGATACATCACATACGCACCAGCGAACATCACTAGTGCCCCAGAAACAAACCGCCGTTCGGTTGCCTTGTTGGCAAAAAGTTCCATGTGGTCTCCTCCCACCGTGCCCCTTTGAAAAGTAATCCCGTACTTGCTCGTGAATCTAACATACATCAACACATGCAAAGCCGCCTGCCAGTGCAGTCGCTTCGGCGCGTGTGAATACCTCGCAACGGCACGTACCGCGTTGAGAACATTCGGGCGAGTCTGATTCGCCAGCCACATCAAGTGTCCCACTAGCGACCGGAAAGGCTCGTCGACATCGGGCTCGTCGGCGTCGTACTGCTCAAGCTTCAACCCAACGACCATAGGTGTCTCTTTGTCCGTCGTCACACCGAACTTGGCAACGATCTTCTCCGCTACAGCCTGCTGCGAAATAGTCACCGTCCCCGACACCGTGTCACGAANGCCTCCTTCATCCCATCAGACATCGCCACGTACTCCGCTTCCGTCAAAGACAGGGTGACGCANTCAAGTGTCCCACTAGCGACCGGAAAGGCTCGTCGACATCGGGCTCGTCGGCGTCGTACTGCTCAAGCTTCAACCCAACGACCATAGGTGTCTCTTTGTCCGTCGTCACACCGAACTTGGCAACGATCTTCTCCGCTACAGCCTGTTGCGAAATAGTCACCGTCCCCAACACCGTGTCACGAGAAAACCGGCAACCCGCATACCAGCGCAGTTCCCCAAGGTTGGAAATGGGCACTTACCGGTTGAGGTCAACAACAAACTGATCGCACCTGCTCTTGAGCCCGACAGAGAATATGTCGTCTACGTGGATCACAACCACCATGGTGACTACACCGCTCTCGATCAGACGCACCACGAAAGCATCGGCGGCAAAAGCCTCGAAACCAAGACTCTTCATGCCACGCATCAAGTGATAATGCCATGTGCGGGACGCCTGCTTTAGACCGTAAAGACTCTGTCTCAACCGTACGACCTTACAGGAAAGCGCACCGCATCCAGGGGGAAGACGAATGAACACAACCTCATCCAGTTCTGATTGGACAAAGGCTTGCTCGGCATCGATATGGCACAAGTCCCAATCTAACACACAGGCAATGGCGTCTAGCATTCGAATGCTCGTGATGGAAGGACACGGGGAGAAAGTCTCACAGAAGTTAACACCCTCACGCTGCGCAACCCCACGGGCTACCAACCTAGCCATAGCAACGCACAGTATTCCCAAACTCGTCTCCCTTCCATGAATACACCCACTTGGCGGAGATGACGTTCGTCCCTCGTTGCTATTCCGCCCCGACCTCCTCGAAGGTGCCCACTGCATTCAGCCCGAAAAACTCCTTGCGTTCGGCGTTGGTCCAGATGTGGTGGTGTGGCCCCGCGTGCGCCTCCCCGTATGTCTCAGACGTCTCCAGGTCGCACACCAGCCCCGTCGGCAGGGCTGGGTCAGCCACGCCCTGTGCAGGAAGCTCGGCGATGGACCTTTGATCTCGTCCTCCGTGGCTAGAAGAGCAAATGTCCCCGGCCCCGACCCATCTCGCTTCGCCTGCGACCTCGTCACTGCGGGGGTCGCTACAAACTCCCGCTGCCCCTGCCGACGACGTCCGCCTGTACCGCCCTCATGCACCATCTCCGTCCACAGTCCGTCCGATGCCATCGCCGCCGAGTGCGCGGGGGCAGGTGTGGCAACAGGTGCCGCAGGTGTGCTCACCCGCGAAGGCCCCCCCACCATCCGCGCAAGTTCCGCCAACACCGCGCTGGGCGCTGCTCCGCTCTCCACCATGCTCTCCGGCTCCGTCATATGCTCACGCTGCCGCTGCTCCGTCGCCGCCGGAGTTTCCGCCGATGCTACCGCTCCTGCCGCCACTGCGGGGAACCCCGGCCATCCCCCCCCCCGCCGCCGCCGCGGGAGGAACACTGCCACCGGAGGTCTGCTCCGTCGCCGCTGGAGCTGCCGCCGATGCCGCCGCTCCGGCCGCCACCGCGGGGCCTCCGGCCATCCCCCCCGCCGCCGCCGCGGGGGAACACTGCCACCGGAGGTCGCCGCGGTCGCTGTTGGAGCTGCCGCCGATGCCGCCGCTCCGGCTGCCGCTGCGGGGCCTCCGGCCATCCCCTCTGCCGACCCCCAAGAACGCCTATTTCCTCGAAAGCCCTGGCTGCTGAAGCCGAAGGTGCAGTGTTAGGAGTAGGTGGGCACCCCAGTCGGCGTGCTGATCTTGTACGTCGTCGACGAATGATCCTGGCCTGAGTTAAGATAGAAGCACCGCTCCCCCTTGCTGTGCATCGTGGACGGGCGGTGACGGTGACGGAAGCCGGGCATCATGAACGGCAGAAGCACTCGGATCCTCCTCCTGCCGTACAGCTTAACTTCCGGGCACCGCTTGTCTTCCTTGCTCACCTCCGCTGCGATGTTCAGAGAGTCGTTCATCCACGCGAAGGCATCGGGCCAGATGGTCCGGAAGGACAGCACCTTTGTCGGGAACGTAACTCCGGGGGAAAGCTTCGGGAATTCCAGAAACGCCNTACAGCTTAACTTCCGGGCACCGCTTGTCTTCCTTGCTCACCTCCGCTGCGATGTTCAGAGAGTCGTTCATCCACGCGAAGGCCTCGGGCCAGATGGCCCGGAAGGACAGCGCCTTGGTCGGGAACATAACTCCGGGGAAAAGCTTCGGGAACTCCAGAAACGCAGCCTTGCCCCCCTCCATCACTAGTGCAATCCTCCGCTCCACACGACCGTTGCTCTTGGGCCCGTCGACCGCCGTGAGCTCCCGCGTAATGTTCAGCTCCGCCAGCAGCCCCCGAAACTCCGCGTTGACCCACTCGGTGCCGTTGTCGATCAGAACGCAGCCCAGCCCCCCGTGAGTAGCCACGAGCGATTTGATGGAGGCATACCACGCACGAAAGGCCGCAACCACGTTTGTACTGCTCTTCTCCCGCAGAAAGCAAATCCATCCGTAGTTGGTATGGTGGTCCAGGATCTGCATCACGTACTTGGCACCGCCGCTGGATTGGCCGAAGGGGTCGGCTAGGTCCATGGCGACACGTTCAAGAGGTCGGCCGCGTCGTCCGGCGAGAGGGGGAGATGATCTTGGGGACCGAGCGCTGGATCGCCTTCGACTCCGCACATCCATCGCAGTACTCCGGAGTGCCGGTCACCTTGANGCTCTTCTCCCGCAGAAAGCAAATCCATCCGTAGTTGGTATGGTGGTCCAGGATCTGCATCACGTACTTGGCACCGCCGCTGGATTGGCCGAACGGACCGGCTAGGTCCATCGCGACACGCTCAAGAGGCCGCGTCGTCCGGCGGGAGGGGGAGATGACCTTGGGGACCGAGCGCTGAATCGCCTTCGACTCCGCACATCCATCGCAGTACTCCGGAGTGCCGGTCACCTTGATACCCATCTGCCTGGCGGTCTCGTACAGCGTCTTGGAATTGGCATGACCGAGGGAGCAGTGAAGAGCGTTGTAGTCGATGCTGGATTGCGTGCCAGGCCGTAGCATCACCGCAACCATCGCGGGGGGCTGAGGAGGTGAATCGCCTTGAGGCAGTGGATCAACGCGAGTCCCCTGGATGTAATCCCCGTAAGGGAATTTTGTCATGCGCACCCGCCCCCCCAAGATCGACGCTCCATGGCGGTTAAGCTTTATCTCATGGCGACCCTGGATCTTGTTCAGCGACAGAATATCTAGCGCCAAACCCGGTACCACACCAACATTGTGCGGGGTGACGCGCACGTCCTCAGGGCAGTGGAAGATCACATCCAAGTCACCGAAAACCTCTACCGGGATGTGCTTGCCGTCGCCAAGCGTCACCGAAAACCTCTACCGGGATGTGCTTGCCGTCGCCAAGCATGAGATGTCGCTCCTCCGGGAGCGGCGGGCGCCTGTTGTACACGTTTTCCCCAGAAGGGACCACGTGGGCTACGGCGCCGGTGTCTCCAAGGCAGACCGTCGAACCCGGGCGATGTGGGAAACGTCGGATGTTTTGCGCACGGGGGGGGATGAGGTAACGGAACAGACAAAGTGCATCGCGAAGAGACCGCCACCGAAGGTACCCTCGCCGTCGCGAAGCGCCTCAGGGCCCGCTCCCGCCGCCACACCACCGCCGCTGCCGCCGCCATTTTCACCTTCCACGCCGCCGCCGCCGTGAAAAATGTCGGCAAAATCAAATAGGGTTCGCCCGGTGTCACGACCTGCTGCTGTACGATCACCCCACCGCCACCACCGCCATCGCCACCGCCGCTGCCGCCACCGCCAGCACCACCACCACCGTTGCCGCCGCCACCAGCGCCGGCCAGCATGGTGTCACTGTAGTATACGCCATCGGCCGCCGGGACATCACGAAATTGGACGGCCGATGTATCCGCGGTGGTGTACGCGTACTCCGGACCGAGGGCACCAGCAGAAGTGACGACGTTGAGGTGGGGGTGCCGGTTGCTTTTGGCACAGTTGCGCCACATGTGACCGTACTGGTCGCACGCACCGGACGTGCCCTCGAATCTGCGGGGGGCGGCGCAATCTATGGCGTGGTGACCGTGCCTTCCACAGCGGCCGCATCTGTGCACTGTGCCCATCGGCGCGCCAGGTGGAGGTGGTGATTCCGGCTGATGATACACGGCATTACAACCGCAATCGTAGATGCCACCAACACCGTCCATAGCGGGCTGTTGCTGCTGCCGCTGCTGCTGCGGCTGCCGGTGCGACTGCATCTGCGACTGCGGTTGGTACGTCTGTTGGTGTCGCATCTGCTGTTGCGGCTGTTGGTACGACTGTTGCATATGCACCTCCTGCCGCGGCTGTTGGTACGGCTGTTGCATCTGCCGCTGCGGCTGTTGCGGCTGCCGGTACTGCTGCACCTGCAACTGCGGCTGTTGCGGTTGGACAGCACCGCCCCCAGAGGACCAGTGTTGCCCGCGGCCGTCGCCGTTGTTGCCATTCGGCCGCTGGCCTCCGGCCCCCCCCGCT
Source organism: Ectocarpus sp. CCAP 1310/34 (assembly GCA_902602495.3). Lineage (NCBI taxonomy): Eukaryota > Phaeophyceae > Ectocarpales > Ectocarpaceae > Ectocarpus > Ectocarpus sp. CCAP 1310/34. Next base: position 52,689 of record CACKRE030000070.1, on the reverse strand, counting down.
CCCCCCGTTGCCGCCGTGTCCGAAACCACGGCCCACAACAAGAGCATGGGGGTTTGCAGAAACCGCCGGCGTCGCAGCTGCCGACCCTCGCTCCCTCATCTCGCTGGCCTTGAGCATGGCGTATCGACCCGCACGACGTCCTGCAACTCAGCGCGGGTTGAGTCACGCTTGGAAAGACTGGTGCGCTTCTCGACATCGTAGCGTGCGGGGAGTTGGCGCACAAGGATCTGCAGAACTTCCTGCTCACCCTTAGCAATGCCCACAGCCCGCAACTGGGTCTCCAGTTGTGCGACGCTCGAGAAGAACAGCTTGGGGTCCTCATTCATGGTTACATTGTCTAACTCGGCCACGAGAAGCTGACGATCAGCTGGGTGGTTAGGCAGAAACCAACCCTCCATCATCCTCCACGCTTCAGCCACGGAATGGCAAGAGTACAGGTTGTTCTCAACTGGGGCCCCCACCGCTGCCTCCAAGATAAATTCCATGTCCTCTTGTGCTCAACAACCAGCTGTGCACCATACTGGCGAGTCAAGTATCCTTCATCCTGACAACTGACAACGGGAACCTCAGCTCTGCCGGAGATTGTGTGCTGGAGATTATGGTTGTCCACGTAGGCCAGAGAGCGTTTCCGCCAACTGAGAAAGGTGTCGGCGGTGCAATTTGACGGGATTCTAGGCACAGGAGTTATGGAAATTGTACCTCCCAAAGGCAAACCCGGCACCCCAGTACCGCCGTCATGACTAACCCGGCTGGCCACATTGGCCTCATCGGTGCAGATGAAGCCCCTCCAGGAGCAACTAGACCGTTGCCTCCTGGGCTGCTGCCGGCAGGTGCACCCGCCGACCGCGGCTGTGCTGCCCTTAGTTCCTCCGTCTCAGCCTTGGCCTCCTTCGTCTCAGCCTTGGCAACATCTAGAGCTCGTAGCGCCTCATCCAACCTAGCGCGCAGAGCTGCGTCCTCCTCCGTTCCAGACATAGCAAACTAAAACTCTAAACCCTCCCTGCTGTCCCAGCCTCGAAGCGCTGTCCCAGCTATAAACCCTGCCGTCCCGGTCCCCGCAATGGCCACCGCACCAGCTATGCACTGCTGTCCTCGCCCCCTTCGGCCGCGATCCCAGCTATGAAAATGGTGTCCGCTGCCCCGATGGCCCAGCTCCCACCGCTCAAACGCCAGTACCCACTACCAACACCAGGCCTTACAATATATTGTGTTTGGGTGCGGTAGCTCGTCAGAGGCCGAAAGAGAAAGAAGGTTGACTCAAGACCTTGTTGCTTAGAGAGTGAGAGACATGCGGTAGGCAACACCATCGCCGTGCAGCATGCCCATCAACACATTTCATCCGCGTATCCCCCCGGAGGCTCCGTATATAGTATACTCTGCCTAGCACCCCAAACAGCGATGAGCGGTAATGAGCGGCTGCAGCATAGCGGTAATATACGGTCAGACCACAAAACCGCGGGAAAAGTACACAAAAAGGACCCCCTTGCCGGCCAAAATAATTTTAGCCAGGCGCACACCACCATTGCATGTTTTCCGGAAGTATCAAGGGGGGGGCGTTGGGGGACTGCGATGTTTTCGATGGATTTTTCGTTTTTTCTTGGCGCGCTGACAATTTTTGACAAAGAAACAACCCCGACGAAACTTGTCCCGTTGATGCCACAACTACCACATCCAGCAGCTGCGTGCTCATCAGAACGCATCAACGCCCCTGAGGCCTACTCACCTGGTGAGCAGCAGCGCCAGTTTATTTACCTCACAACGCTGTTTGGGCCAGCAGATAGCTTCATTCTTCGTCGGATTGCAACCTCCAACGACTGCGGCTCGTAGGCCATGGGCGATGGACACCTGCTTTTCGTTGTTCATCCAGCCTTTCGCTCACGCAACTCTCCACGTTCTCCACGCCTGCATCGAAGTTTGAACTCGCTGCCTCTCGGCATATGAGGCATCGGAGGTTCAGGACGGCGTTTCATCTGGACCTCTTGTCGAGTGCAGTCGTCTGAACTTGAGCACCGGTCACCGCCGGTGTGAGCGGTAAGCGCTCCCTTCCTTTTGTGCTTTTTTTGCATTAGCAACAGAAATGCCGCGACCCCCGCTTGTCCCACTCGCTGCGTTTGTTGCCTTTCCCGGCGTATGTAGGTCACCGCGAGCGAGAGCTGGCCGTCGAAGGCGGACGTTCTCGCATGACTGGACGAAGCCATGTCGGATCTCTGCCGCATAACGATCGGAGGCCAAAACCTCCCGGCCGTGGACCTGAAGGACCGCGTGGACCAAGCGGTTGCCGCACTGCAACAACTGTCCCTAGGTCGGTTTGGGCCCCGCCAGGCAGCACCCGCACACGATGTCAGGGTGTTGACCCTGCTGGAGAAGGTAACCCTCTTGGGCCCCGGAGAGAGTGAGAACCTCGACGAGGTAGCGACAGTCCTGTCGGTCGCCTTGTCCAGGTTGTCGCTTGGCGCCGACCCAGGCTGCAAGAGAGACGACGAGACGGAAGAGATGGAGGACCAGACAGAGAACCGCACTCAGATTTCTGGGCAAATGTATGGGTGGAACTCTGCGAAGCATCTGCCCAGCAGGAGGGTGAGTGCGGGTTAGGCTTTGTGTGGCTTCATTGCTTTTGTATGATAGAAACTTGGGGCTCGCCGCGGGACGTCCGAGCACTTGGTGCACCCTGTCGATTTCCTCTGCTGCTCCTTGTCGTTGTCGCTACGAGGGTGCGTGAGTTTTTTTTTGCCAAAAAAAGTTTTACACCACAAGTTCCCACCTTGAGCTGCAAACAAGCACATGAAGCACCCTGAGATACGGTGAATCCGAACATCCCTCTCTCGCCTTGTTGTGACCATTTTTTTTCTCTTTACTGCCTCCTCGTTTATCCCACGTGTTCTCTCTGTGGACAGCCGACTCTCGGGGGCCTCTGCCTCCCGTAAACGACGGCGGCAGTGACGGTGGTGGCAACGACGGCGGTGACACAGCGACTGCAAGCAGAGGGATATCCATTTCTTTGTCGCCGTCCCGTGCTTCTTGTTTGAGTCTGGCTCTACTGGAGATTGCGTGCGTTTGCTCGCGCGGGTAAAGGAATGTGCTGCTTGAATTAGTTCTGCTTGTGTTTCATTGGGCCCTTTGTTCCCGTGTTATTGGGAGAGCTACTGCAGCAGCACAGTACTACTGTGCATACGTAAAAAAGTACAAAGCATGTTAATATAAGCGCCTCGTTTGTCTCAACAGCTCCACCGTCACACAAACGGGGAAGCATTGTAAAATATGTTCGTTGTCAACTGTTGTCCAGGCGTTTCGACCGTGGCAAGCCTAGGTCTAAATGTACAACAATTCAACAACAGCGCTAAAATTTGTCTTAGATTCGATTCTTACTAGTCGTGAGCGAGTAGCGCGCGAAGTCATGTGTTGTAAATGAAAACTACAGAGTTCTCGGGGTAGCATCTAGACAACCAGTTCATACAAAGCGAGTGGGGGCAATCCAGAAACGCCAAAGTTGCTGTACGGAACGCAAAGAAAGCTTTTGGTGTGTAGCACGTGGTCCTGTGTGCGTTTTGCCGTGGCGTGACTCCAAGTTTAGTGGTGACGTTTTGGCTATCCGTTGAAGAGTCCTCCCTGTTGTTTTGGCGTGTTTATCGTGCTGTGTATCCTGTGGGGCTTTCAAAAATGTCCTTGAGGCGGTTTTGTCGGAGACCGTCAGTCGTGCATGTGTGACATGTGTGCTTTTTATCTATCGTCGACTGCGGTAAACCTTTGCTGACAAATGTCAAGATGTGTCAGTCGCAGTGTATGCTTACATCGCATGGCATGCGTCTTAACGTTGTGTGCCAACCAATCGGCCTTGGAAATGATATTGTTGCTTCGAGTGTATTGAGTTTGTTTTTGCTTCTGAAGAGCAACGATTTACAGGTGTGTTAATTCTGCAAGTTCTGCGCCATCATTTTAAGTTTTGGTTTTGTATACTTCCGCGCGTTGCGACGGGTTCATTGAACGCTTGGCTGCATTTATTTGTTTGTTTTCATGCGCATCGCGCTTCTTGGAGATTTTTTCTGGGTTCAATATTTTCTTCGTTCTGTAATTTCAACAGGTGTAGACTAGTCTATACCGTTAGTCAATTTAGGTAGTTGGTTTGTGACAACAGAAGACGTCCGCGTCAGCATGACCAGTACGAATATGTGAAGGTGCTGAGCGGAGATTTAAAATGTTTCTTGATATTTAGAAATGCACAGCAGTGTGTTGCCTGTTGCCGTTGACAAAAGCGCCCAGCAACTCGATTTGAATTGCATTTGCTGTGCCCCTGCCGGTACTGTTGAAATGAAGCAATTGCAGGCATCATGTTCTGCAGCACCCTGGTTGGCCAACTGTTTTGAGCAAATTACACGTGTAGCACCGACTGAGAGCCTTTCGTGGCAACTGTACAGTATTGGACTGCCGCGTATCTGTGTGGTTGTGCTTGATGTGCCCATCGTGATGCTTGTTGGAGGAGGATGGCGAAACATGTGTTGTTTCTCGTGGGTAAGCGGGGGGAGGATAGCCCCGTCGATCGAAGGACAGCGCATGTTGAACAACACAGATTGCCGTCGTCGTTTGTCGTTTGTGGACAGCAGTTGGAGTGCGGTGTGTCTATCTTTGCTGCGATGATGCTAGGAGAAGACGCCCGAGTCGAGGGAGGGAGAGGGGGCGTGTGTGGGCGTGAGATGCTTCGGGGACCGCCAATGAAGCGACGTATGAGTATTGCAGTGGTTATATTATACACGTGGATGGCAATGGCCTGACAAAGGAGCTGCAGTGAATTGCCTGCAGCAATAGAGGCGTTTGCTTCAAACTTATTTGGCGTTGCCTTCTGTTGTCGCCTCTACTTTTGTTGTCGAGGAATGGCGACGAAGAAAGAAGAACTGTTGGCCTGCGCGGCGAGAAGAGTCAAGGAGAGGTTGAGAGTGCGTTGGCCGCGTGCGTGCGTTTGAGCTACGGTGACCGGCAACGGTGTGGCCCACGCCGAGCTATCATCAGCTTTGGGAGCTTCGAACGCCTGTGTCTATTGTGGCGCGTGTGGTCGCGCTGCTGTACAGAGGTGAACTTGCGGGGAGGAAATAAACGCTATTCGCAGCATGAACCAAGACGATCTCTGGGTACCCACACGACATTATTGTTGGAAATCGCGGAAGAAAGCATGGAAGACCAGTACCGCGTCCTCGTTGTTCTTCACTTTCCCTCTTGTCGCAAGTCGCGCAGACTATTTCCGGACGTGTGGCTCGGGGCACATTCACGCGCATCCGTAGATGACGCAGACGGCACTTTGGGGACACTCCGGCAGCGCAAAATCGCTTTGTACGATAGTCCTCACCAACTTGTCAAACCGCCACTCATTCTACTTCTTTCGCCCGAACATTTGGTGGGCAACGATATTTACGACTTCGTGGAGAAAACCAAACACACACTACATACATACATACATCACCGCCCTCAACCACCCTTGCACGCACAGTAACTCTCTACCCTGATCACCCGCGTCGTACCGGACGATCCCAGAAACAAAAGGAGGCGTGTCGAACGCGAAACGTCTCCCGTCGAAAGAGATCCCGCCGGCCACCCCGAAACATCACTGGGCGAGCATGATCCAAGTGCAGCTCGCCCAACGGCTACCGATCGGTATGTAACACCAACAAAACGGCCTGCAGAGCAAATCATGCGCACTAGGGGAAAAACATCTGCCACACCAAAATACGACCGCTCGTCTGCATATTGCACACCTTCACGAACAGCCAAAAACTTCTGATTGCCCTTCGAACAAAACCCCTTCCGCCATGCCTTCACCCGCCATTCAAAGCGCCCTACGAGACGAACAACGGCCTATCGTGAAACACACACGAAACATGAAATCAAATCATGCCTGGGCCTCTCGAAAAACATTTAAACGTGCCATCTACCCCAAAAAACAGAAAAAACGAGCCTGCGCCAACCGACCGCTGGTGGCGGTCATCTCTTGTACAGCGACCTCGGGCGTACGTAGCCAGGATAGGTCATGACCCCCGAGATCCCGTGCACGACCCCGTTCACAGCGTTCAGGTCCGGCAGCACAACCTCGGCAGTGAAAGCTCCAAGAAATAGATCACCACCACCGCCACCACCTCCCTTGTGTTGTTGCCCTCCGCCGTCAGGCCCCACAAAAACACGCACACAGTCGCTGCTTCCTGCCGAAGCGCCACTACCACCGTCGTTGTCGGTGGCGGCACCGGCAGCCGCAATCTGGACAGAAAGCATTCTGGCCTGCGCACGGTCGCTGCTCCCTTCGTGATCACCACCATCTTCGTGGTCGAGCAGCGTCCACAGCTGGGGACCCGACACGAACCGGTCCCCGGAAAGCGTGGACCGTTCCTCGGCGGTGGCGTTCGCAAGGGACGGCGTGAACAGCCTACTCGCCGCCGCCGTTGTCGCCGTCCCAAGAGCCACGTGGAAGCGGACCAGCTTCGTCAAGCTCTCCGTGTGGGAGGCGATGGTCATGAGCCCGGCCACCTGCTCCAGCGCAGAATCCACCGGAGCGAACACCGTGAAAGGTCCCGCGGTCCGGTCTGAAAGGAGTTCGGCCAGGCCCGTCTGAGGCAAGAGGGCGGACGAGGCGGGCGCGCCGGCGGCGGGCGTTGCGGGAGTTAAAACGACAAATTTGTTTGTCCTCATGGGTGAAGTCGAACAGAGAGAATGGAGTGTGCGGTTGCGGTACAATTTGAGCGCGATGTTGCGGTCGGCCCACAGGAGAATGTGCTGGTCTTGTCCTGTGGGGAGCGTGTGCAATTGCAGCGCTTTACATACAACCCGAAATAGCAAGAGCGCCCCTATCCGATTCGCCCTCGTTACGCTGAACAACCACCCACCAGCTCGATCCAGTCTGCCCACCCCGTAAGCTGCGGGTGCGAGGAGAGAAGCGAGAACACGTCCGGGGCAGGGACGCGCAGCGGCTCCGAAATCTGGTGGATCCTTCCGTTGAGGGCCGCCATTCCTACCTCGGGCCGGAGCACCTGCGCGGCAGCGGGAGTGTGCACGCGGCGTCACGCGACACACAGCAGGAGGGGCGATTGGAGAGAGATCGGGCTTGTGAGCTTTTGAAGGGTACAGCATGCATGGAAGACACCATGGGGTGACACCATGCAAGGATAATTGTAAGACACAGGCAATACTCCCGCAGTGTTGGGACCTCCGTTGGCTTAATCCACCCCCTGGGCCAAGCCAAGCCATGCAGTTGGCGAGCTTCCACAACCGCCGCACGCCATCTACGGATCATATCCTGGTAACGTAAAGGCAGGGTCGGTCCCGCCATTGCGGTAGCGCTTATGAACATTTCACAATACGCTCGTCGTCTTTGGGGTGCCGTGAGCAGTGAGCTATACGCACGATACATGACCACCCGCTTCTGCGGAATGATTCCGCAGCAGTTTGTCAGCGCTGCATACGGATCAGCACATACTCGGGCGGTGTGGTGGACCAACACTACCACCCATATCGAAAACAGCGGGCCAGGCACCACAATATCCGGAGGCACCCTCCTCGCAACACCGCAGACCCCCGACGACGTCACCAGTCCCTCATTTAGACGTTCCAGACCCTTCGTCGAGCACGCTGTCAGAGTTCGTGTTGCAGGTCACTGGGGTGGTTGTCTGTGCGGGGGGGAAGCAGTGGCCGCGGTCGTCGGCGTCGCCTGTGCTTTTATCTCCGGCTTCCTGCTGCCAAAAAAGCTGAAAAGGCAGCACGTAGATTGGAGATTGGAGCACAGGCGACGCCATCGGCCACGGCCGAGCGCTTCGTCGCCGATTAGGCAGCCAGCAGCACGGACGCTCACAGCGAATGTCGACTAAGGGTCGACCGCAACTCGGCGAGGCAACAGATGGCACCGACAGTGATCTACCGGGGGTGCCTCCGGGTGTTGTGATTCCAGCCCCAGGTTGACCCCAATGTTTTTTCGATCAGGGCCGCAGTGTTGTACCGCCTGTGAGGGTCGGTCTGTTGTGATCCGAAGCGCTGACAGCAATATTAGGCTTCTTCCGTTGTAGCGGTGCTGTAGCGGTGGGTTGTCTTCGTGTATAGCGCTCGGTGCTCACGAAGACAACGAGCGTGTTGTGAGCTTTTCACGAGCTCTACCGCATAGGCGGGGACAGACGAGACCCGATCAGGTTTTGTGGTATCCAGAACGCAAAGCGTGTTCTTTTCAGACAGCCGATGAACAGCAGGGCACACGGGGCACACGGGGCACAACGGATGCCGTGCACTGGAGCAATCGGTGCTGCGCCACGAAAAAGGCTGCGGTTGTGTGAGCCGTCGGGTGCACGGCCAGGAGACTCGAGTTTGGCAAAAACAATACTCCAGGAGCAGAATCAACGATCACATCAATAACAACAGCAACCGACAACCAATAGAAAACACCGCCAGCAACAACAACAGAACAGGCAATCGACCACAGAAACAAGGGGCAACCCGGGAGAGAACATCGATCGCAAAGCAATCATCCCACCCCCATCGTCTCACCTCAGCCTGGTTCACGTTCAGGCCCGACATGCTCGTCGCCGCCGCCGCAGGCGAGTAGAACGGGTTTCCAGGGTTCTCCGAGTTGTTGAAAAGGTGCACGTCCTCACCCCACAACGTTTCGAGCCCAACCGAGTCGATTGGAGCCATCGAATGTCTGCTGCCGTTGCTGCTGCTGCTCCTCTTGGGGGCCCCAAACGTTTGGTCGCCAATCAGGGTTTGATACCTGGCGGCCACGCGTCACAAAACGAGCGGAGGGCGAAGCCGGCGAGAGAGGTGGGGAACGGGTGTAACTCACTGGCTTTTAGACCCAGAAGATCAGGATAGACGGACGTGGGTAAGGGGCGGGGGCCTGAAAAATACCAGTAGCTGTTTACGCCCATCGCAAACCATCAATCGATCACGAACGTATTTCCAGACTGAGAGGTTGGTAGTAACCCCGCCCTTGAAATGAGACAACCGGTGGGGGATAGCGGGCGGCAGGTTTGTTTCAAGCAGATTTGAGGGGCTTCGTCCAATGACGGGGGACGCGGCTGCAGAACCAGTGGGTTGTGTGTCATCTCAGACCGTAGGAACACCGGCAGCCATGTGGAACCGTCCCGAAACGTCTGTTCTTGTTGCACGTCATGATTCCGTAAGGCGGACGAAGTTGGGCAGATTTCTGTAGACGATACGCCAAAAAGGCCCGGACTCGCCGCATGCTGCCGTTGCCTTGCATACGGGTCGGAACTCTGCATGCGGCAGCCAGTGCATTACGACGTGCATTTTCTCCATCCCCGAACTGTCCCACTTCCCCCCCCCCCGGTGTTTGCCATCGGGGTTGGGTTTCCGTCGCTTGGCAATGACGTTGTAAAACAAGCCCCCCCCTCGGTGTTTGCCATCGGGGTTGGGTTTTCGTCGCTTGGCAAAGACGTTGTAAAACAAGCCAATTCACTTCGTGAACTCGGCAACCAGGTTACCGGTTTTTTTTTTCACCTCCGGTTTTTTTTTGCGGTAACCATAATGGTGGCCGAGTAGATCATGTTGTGCGGGGTGGAGAACCCTCGCTCCGCGCAAGGGGGATGATCGCACCACGTTGTGTTAAAATGGTCAAGCACCCTCGAGGCAGTTACACAGTGCTTACAACTGTCTCTGGAAGTGAAAGCACCAGAAA
>CACKRE030000070.1:29966-42782 GCA_902602495.3 Ectocarpus sp. CCAP 1310/34 | reverse complement strand
CCCCCCCCCCCCCCCCCCCCCCGCACGCAGTGTTCGTGCATCAATCAACAGTAATAGCACCCAAAAAAGCACACATCATCCGTTGCCGCTCGTACCCCAGCGTGTCCGCCGAAATGCTGGCCCCGCTATCCCGGACCCACCAGGAGGGGCCGAACGACGGGGAGGAGGCGTGTGTTTCTCGGGGGTTCCACCGCATTATTTCATCGACAGAGGCCACCGCCAGCAGAGTGTGGGGCGCGCGTCCCCGCAGCGCGTCGGCCACTGCCGTCGTGTTGTCGACGGCGAGGCCGTCAGCCTCAGCAGCGGCCGTCGCAACTATGGCCTCGTACGTGGCGCGAAAGCCGTACGCGTAGGTCAGCTCGAGGACGTCGGGGACGAGGACGCCGGCCGCGCTACCCGGGGAGCCGTTGCTGCCGCTTTCGCCGTACAAGAAGTCATAGGTTTCCCTTGCGTTGTCGCGGTCATCAAAGGCGAGCACGTGCAGGACTCCGTCCGATGCTGGCCTATCCGTCGAAGAGCACGTCTGGAGGTTCACGCGGAGGGTACCACCGGTGCCGTTCGTACTCGTTCCGGACACCCAGCCTTTCCCGCCCCCCCCTCCCGTCGCCGCTCCAAAGGGAGGCGTGCCGTAAGCCCTAGTGGCGGGGGCGGTGATATATGTGGCGGCCACAGGGGCGCTCCCGCCAAGGGCGAGAGTCCGTGTCGGGGGCGAAGATTCGTTGAAATACCTGCAGATACCGAGAGAAAAAAAATCGGAAATATCGCACCAGGATTGTCGGTGAGGCGGTAGGGGCCAGGCCCAGGCTGCGACGATTTGTTTTCGAGCGTATTTTGCCGGAAGTCTTCGAGAACGGAATAGTTTGCGCAGGCGACCGCATCATGCTGCGCAATGCTGCAAAGCAGGACGTGGGGGGGGGGCGTTGAAGGGAATCAGTGAAGGCGCCGCGCAGCATTCGAACCCGAGAAGGCCGGCAGAAACAAGAAGCAAAAGCATCACCCTGAAACGCTACCCGCGATGGAGGCGGTGCCATTTTTTGTTTCTATGAAAAAAATCAAACAAACAAAAAAATTACGTTCCTACTGACTCCGGGCAAACATGCGCCTTCTCCTCGCCACACCCCTCCACCCACACACCTCTGGGCGACCAGCGTAGCCCCCCCCCTCCCCGCTCCGTGCTCTCGCTTACCTCGAGAACAATGCTGCCCCAGGAACAAGGTGATACGCCAGCAGCTCTCGCACCGGGGACCAATCATCGGCGTTCCCTACACCCCTCTCCCCGGCGGCTTCCTTACCACCTGCGTCACCTACAACCGCCGTCGCCGCCGTCGAGTTCCGAAACAACCAAGGCCGCTCCCTCTCCAGGCGTGCCAGCGCGGCGTTCGTCGGCGCGAATACCGTCAAGAACGGCGCTCTGCTTCCCTCCGGCACGCGGTGGCCTCCTCCTCCTCCTCCTCCTCCTCCTCCTCCTCCTCGCTTGTCCTTCTGCTTCTGGCTCCCACCGACAACCACCTCCGAATCGCCACGCGTCAACGTCGCCGGACGAGCGCCAGTAGCGGCGGCGGAGAAAACGAAGGAGGAGGAGGAGGAGAAGGAGGAGGAGGGCAAAGAAGGAGAAGTCGGGGCCAAGAGGCCGTGCTCTCGCAGCAGCGCCGCGAACCGCGAGAGGGACGGCGTGCCGTCCAGGATCGCCGCGAGGTCCGTCGAAGGGTCCGCGGGGAACATCACTCTATTGTTGTTGTTTTCGGCCGTGGCAGACAGACACACGGAAGACAAGATTGCAAAGCAACAAGCGGCCGGCGACAACTGAGACACCAGACGAGGAAGAGCTAACCTATCACGGGTCACGATTGGGACATGCACACAAGGTGGAGGGAAGATCACTATCAGGCCGTAGTACCGCCGTGCCATTAGTTTATACCGCGACAACATTATTTCAGCCGATTCAATGATGCTTTGCCCGGGCCCGAGATCCGGTTGTGCTCTCTGGTCGTGAACCTTCGCTTCTCAGGTGCGCACCACACCGCACGGTGCCCGAGTGCAGGAAGAAGAGGGGGGGGGTAGAAATTAATTCACACGCCTACCAAACTGACACGAACAGGCGAAAAACACAGATATCTCCAAACCAATCTTGACGCACACACACACGCACATGTGCGTGCGCTTACGCGTGCGGACTAGAACCAAAAATCACAAGGACGACGACCTCGCGTGAGATGCACGCCCGCTCCAGCCCCACCCACCCATACAAAGCAGACACCACCACAGAAAAAGGAAGAGTCTACGCTAAGCGACAAAAAAAAAAAGTGATCCCGCTGCCTGGAAAAAAGCACGCACACACGCATGGACGAAAACAACGAACAGAAGAAGTCGGAGGGGCGAAATCTGCTTTGACGTATCAACACAACCAAAAGTATTCGATCGTACAGGTAACGACACCCAGAGGGCGACTTTCCAGAAACCGAGAGCACCCGTGCGTTACGTACGTAGGATGTAGTTCACCTGTCGACGGCGTGTACGGCGCAGAGGTGAGCGCCGTTGAGGGCGTAGGTGTTGCTGGGCCGCGGCGACGTGCCGCAGTCATGACCTACCCCGGTGCCATCGACGCACTGAAATACCCTGAGAGATCCACACCACACCGACGACAAGCAGAGTATGAATGCGGTAGTTTTTTGGCCGTGTGAGGGGACGCCGAAGAGGGGGAAAAGGGGTGGGAAAAGAGGGGTACATATATCTTATGGTAGGCGGTGGGAGGGAATGGTTGCCGGAGCCTGCTATCCTTTCGGTAGTTCGTCAACCGGCAAATCAACACAACTCGTTGAGGCGTTCCCTATTTCCCCTTACACTTGACAAACGAGCAAAGAGACTTCGATCACGGCCTTGCTTGCCTCCCCGCTTCTGATTCTCTCTCTTTCACCTCTTCCTGTCTCCGTGCGAGCGGTCTTTCGTGCGCCTCTTTCTCCTTACCATAGCCCTGACTTTCTTCGCCTCAACCCTCAACTCTCTTCACACCAGCTGAGTTGACCCACTTGCGTCTCTCATTCTCAGACTCTTGTCGCTCCAGACCGACGGCAGGTTTGGCTACTCTACAACCTCTTCCCTTCTATAACTCTCGCCGTAGACCCACCCGCGAAGGCCTACATTAGGGGATACCCACCTCGGAAACTTGGCAGCAGGGAGGAGGGCAAACCCCACCCGCAGGAGGGAGAAACCTCCCGCAAAGATGTTTCAAACGGATACCATATTTGGTACCGCAACCATGTGCACTAGAGAGAGAGAGAGAGCGTCCGGTCAAACGCGATCCGTCTCGTGTCGCCTGCGCCACCTGATACAAATGGTACCTCCCACTTACTTGCCCTCTGTTGTACGCGACTCCCCCTCACCTAATTCCCTTCGTGCCCCTGCACCAAGCATGGCCAGCAACTTTGAACCATCTCGGCAAGAGCTCTGTCTCTCTCTATATATACATATATTTGCTGTTCCGGCAGAGTGGAAGAAACCCTCCTGCCTCTTTCTCCCTCTCACCTTGCCCCGTCGACGTACACCTCCCGGTCCGCCACGCCGTCCGCCGTCCCCGCCACCGCCGACCGAGTCCCTACCTCCACCACCCTCACCCCTACCTCCACATTCGCCTCCGCCCCCGCCGCCGCTGCAGCCCCCAAGCTTCCTCCACGCCCGCCAACACCATCAACACCGCCAAACCCGTCTTCGCTTGAAAGGCCGCCTCCGTGCTCATCACTCCGGTCGTCGTCAGCATCACCGGTGGAAGACGCAACAGAGCCGCCGACGACGACGGCAGTGAGGAGGCGGTCGCCGTCCTTGAACCCGGAGGCAAAGGGGTCGCCGGCGGTCGGGGTGAAGAGCAGCGGCCCCTCGCCCTCGGCGGGGCGCAGGGTGTGCGAGAGGAGCAACCGCGCGGCTCTCTCCGGGGTAAGGCCTGCGGAGGAAAGAACAAGAAACAACGAAATAAGATTTGACAGAAAAAGGAGGGCACAGTAGTCGTCCCCGCTGTAAGGACACTGATCTTAAAGCCAACTCCCCGCTTTAAGGACAAGAAAAAACTCAGAAGCACCTCGCCTCACATACATGGTATAAGATAGGGGGAGGGGGGGGGGATACCGGTCTGAAAGACGATTCCCAGCGCTAACGACACTTTCAAAAAAACAAAAAACGTGGATGTCCTTAAAGCGGGGTTGACTGTAGGAACAACCCTCTGTTTCGTTGTGGTCCAATGGAGTGCAAGGGCTGATGGGTTTTATCGCGCCTAGTACCTAAGGAATTTCGGCAACAACGACAGGGAAAACGAAACGAAATGTTATTCGTAATGTGGGGAAAAAATATCCCTCTGTCGTGGTGGTCGAGTTTTGAGTGAAACGGCTGACGGTTCAATCACGCTGCACATCGCCACCAACTTCGGCAGCAACAAAAGACAACGATAAGAAGAGAGAGAGAACGACACGACGACGAGCATGGCCACACACGAACGGGAGGGCAAGGGGTTACGCCGCCTTTCAAGAGCACCAAGGCCCGGTTATAGCACCCTCGGCGACACAACGAAAGCAAAAACGAAATGATGCGAGGGGAGGGTGAAGCTATACGGCACTAACAGAATGTGACGATGGCGAAAAAACAGCAAGAGCCGCTATGGACTCAAAACCGCTTGCCACCGATAGTGTGGACGGTGCAATCTTGCCTGAATGCGTCATGTTCTTTGACTAGCATAGTACTGCCTCTGCAATAGTGCGGCGACGTGGGTTGAAACGGGGTCTGAGGGGGAGGCCACGTGGAGGAGGGGTAGGAAATTAAAAAAAAACTAGCTCGCCGTGGTTGCACGAAGCTTTAAAGGCAATCCCTCCACCCGGTGGGTTAGAAGGTTGCCTTGAAAGTGAAGAGAGAGAGAGGTTCGAAAATTGTTGGATACACGGCCATCTCTTTCAAGACCTACTTGCCCGGAAAGGAGAAACGCGGACCAGGCGAAAAGGAGAATGATGGCTACGGCTAGCTACTGCTTCAGGAATGTAACCCTGTGAGCAAAAGGCAGAGGAAGGCATGCCGAGAGAGGGGTGGTGAGCATGAGACGGAGCAATCGCCAAGAACCGAACCACACGCACGGTCGTGGAGGAGCCAAAAGGGCCAGACACCGCCAGCACAGTCGTTGTTGGTCCATAAAACGACGAACGACAAGCCGAAAAAAACAACGCGCGGCACACATATATGGGAAAGAAGGAAGCTGGGCTTGATGACCTGACCAACCACGCACCAAGCGATGGCGACGACGACGACGATGTTGAGTTGACCTCGTACCAAGGCCGGGGGGGAAGGTATCCGGCGGCGATCACGATGTCAAAAGCCTGGCCGTTGGAATCAACAAGTAGTAGAAGAAGGAATAGAAGAAAAACAAGAAGAACATGAAGAAGCAGAGACAGACAGACAGACAGACAGACAGACAGACAGACAGACAGAGGAAGATCGAACCAGGGTGCGGGCGCGTGCCGAAAAGATCATCACATCACCCATGCCGGCTGCTGAAACAAGAGGCGTGACCGCTGACGTCAATGAACGCCTGAAAGGTTCACATCCCACACTCGGTCAATGCAGACGCCGACTTCATGCAAGTCCATCTCTTCCCTTGGTTCCGTTCGAGCGGACGGCAGCAAGCCGATTCGGAACAAAAACGCTGGTTGTTCGTGTTGTTGTCGTTGTCGTTGTTGTTTTAACAAAAAAAGAACAACTCCGGTGTCTGCTCATATCCTTCTAATACTATAGTATATAAAAAATAATAATAATAATAACACCCGTCGTACCGGCTCCAACTGACGCGAATGCCTACAATGCTCACAGGCCAAAGGCCCCCCAAAACTCGTGTACCACAACTACGGTTTCTGCAACCAAATACGGTCGCTTAGCTTGTCGGTGACTCCGGGGAGGGTGTACAATAGCCGGTGCAGAAGCCCCTTTCCTTCCCGCCAACAACAACCAGGCCACCGCTGTGAAAGCCGGCAACTCTTTCATGCTCCCATCAGATAAAATTGGCGTCGCCACGATAGCGGGCACCGAGTCTTCACGGTCTCTGTGTCTCAAGCCCGTGTGTCCTACATACGCTCCACGACCCTCTGTTCCCTTCTTTTTTCCCTACAGTACCGCTCCTGCTCGAGAAAGAGTGCTATAGATGGCTGTACACGGACACCAGCCAGCCAACGCCAACAACGAGACTCAACCCTGTTAACGTTCCACAGAAAAAGAGCCAGGCCCTTCCACCACGCCGACCTGGCACAAGCAACAATAGCAACTCACCGCGTCCGTAGGGGCAAGGACAGTCAGAGGCCCCTCCTCCGTAAGTGTCGTGTTCACGAGCGGCCACGCCAACCGCACCAGCTCCCCCAAAGCCCCAAACCCGCTCCCCGCGCCGCCGCTCCCGCCTCCTCCCCCGGCAGCGGAGAGCGGGAAGGGGGGGTTCAGCAGCACCCCCGCTACGGTGTCGGGCGGGGCCATGACGGCGGCGGAAAGGCGGTGGACGACCCCGTTGGTTGCCGTGATGTCAGCCTCCGACACCGGAATTCCTTCCACCAGCAATGATAACACGGAGTGAACCGGCGGTCGCAGCCTTGGTGGTGGTGGTGGTGCTTGTTGTAGCAAAGGGTCTTCTTGCTGCTGCTGTTGCGACGCTAGGCAAGACGGAGAAGAAGATTGAGACGAGGACGTCCTCGAGACGTTCAGGAGCGGCCCCGCCAGCGAGGTGAACTGGGGGAAGAGAAAAACGAAACAAGCGAAACGTCGGCGTTGCAGCGGCAGCACCACCATCACCGCGACCATCACCACACCAGCAGCATCGGCGCCAAACACCAGCAGCGACCGCAGCAGCAGCGACAGCAGAAAAAAGGGGTGGTCAGGTTGAGAAAAGCTCCAAGAAACGAGCGGAAGGACGCGGACAGAGACCACCACCTACGAGAGCCATGCCGTTCCTACGCATACCTCTTGTCTACCTATCCCTCTCTGAAGGAGCCGCCTGGCGGTAAGTCACGGCGCATATTTCTTCAGCCAGTTCAAACTAACACCTCCTTGCATACACACCCTTTCCTCGGGGTTGTCAGGATCGATCATCTGAAATACTTGACCCCGCGTGTCTCCTCAAAATGGTCGGCACGCTTTCCACGATCACGTCACACGAAACCACAGGTGCAAACTGTTAAAACTCCGCTCACGTCCCATCTGAAATAAAAACCTAGCAATAGAGCGAGAGCGACAGCGAGACAGAGACTTTACCCGCCTGCCCGTCTTCGAAGGAATCGGCATAGAACTCGCGGTAGTAGTCGCGCGACAGGGATCCCGAGGTGGGGTCGACCTTGTACAGCTGCTGCGAGAAGTGGGCCCCGCTCAGGGACAGCGGGTAGACCCCGGCCGCGAGCGTGTGGAACGACAGCAGCACCTCCAACGCTTCGGGGTCATCTTTATTTACATGTACAGCAGCCACGAGACAGTTAAGACCAAAATGGGTGCATTCCAAGTGCGAGTGCGTACCAGGTATCACACAGTCATGAAAAGGGACGGGGGGGGGAAACAACAGATTATCACAGTTGCGCATTCCAGTGTAAGTTTGTTTCCAACCGTTCACAGAGAGATAAAAGTCCGAAACCTCGACGGTGAATATCTTCGTTACCGCGGCAAATACTCCTCCGCCCGCGAGCAAGAGCTGACTTCGTGTGCGAGCGCGCGAGGGTGGGGTTGCGTCCACCAACTATGCCTTCGTTTTTTTTTTTTAGTGTCACAACACGAAGAAAAAAAAGCGAGATAAAACCGCCAAAATTACTGAACCTGACAAGCGGACTCGAAACCACAGGCACGATACTCCCACACGATGTCGAGGCGAGCGGGACATGTACGGGACATCTACGCGAAGTACGGTTTGGCAATAATTGAGTACCTGCGTCTCAAAACGTGCCAACACTCAACCAACCAAGCCCGTGCATGAGCCTTCAGGTTCGAGGAGAGGTGAACACATAGCATACAGACCGGCACAAAAAAAAAAAGGACAACAGAAGCACACACGTTTTCACAACACCTTGCGGAAACTCCGGGGAGGCTTTTATGGCGTCGTCATCGGGGGCGAAGAGGGTGTACGCCATAGCCCCCGCCCCACCGCCGTCCCCGTCCAGAGTGGCCGCCAGGCTCGTAGAGTTCAGGGCGGCGGCGAGCAGGGAGAACGACGGGTCTGAACACAAGGTTTCCCATATTGTGCCTGCGGTTTGGTTCGTCGGGGGGTGGGGTACGGATAGCGAAGTACGATTGTTTGAACACTCGGAAGAGTAGCCCCTCTCTCCCCTGTCTGAAGAGCTCCGACCGCGTTCGCATCGGGATGAGGTTGGTTGGTTGGTCCGTGTGTAGGTTGATGACCATGAGTCCGACGATAAGCCGTTTTCAGACCGTTCGTGCGGGGATTTGACGCGTCGAGAATGAGGAGCGGGGGGTGGGGGGGCTGACTGAATGCCCGAGTAGGTAAGTATATACACGGTTGTCGGTGTAGGGGTCCAAATAGTTTTCTCTACAACGAGCCTCGTGCTAGAGCAAAGCGGAGGGAGAGAGCAAGGGAGGGACTCCCAACCTCTTGATCGATCAAGCTCCTTGTTTTTCTCGTCGTCGTCGATGTCGTTGTTGACATTATCTTCCCAGCTAAAAGCAAACAACAATACAGTACAGTGTTCCCGCTTATCTTCGTCGCGGGCGAAACAAAGACACGGGTGGGCAAAAACAGTGCTCGAGCTCACGGACGATCTGAAACCTCGTCGTCCCGCAACAGCCGTCGCTCCTCCAACAAACGGCAATGCCAGGATGGTACAGGCGCTACGGTTATCGTCCCAGCTGGGTGTTGCAAACCCCCCCCGACAAACTGGCCGCGAAGCATCCGCATCAGCTGGACCAGTCAGGAGGTCAGAGGGTGCTGCGCACGGGATCGGAACGTTTTGTTATCGTGAACACAACCGCACACAACAACGACGACGTTAACGACGTTAACGACAACAACATCAACAACATCAACAACACGACAAAAACAACGACAACAACAACGACAACGATAACACCACCAACATCAACCACAACGCTGCCGGTACAAATCAAACTCGAACTCTCCGTCCCTCCCCCGTCTCACCGACTGGAGGTCGAAGGACCCGATCAACCGGGAACAAGTAGCTCGGCTCCCCTCCTCCTGCTCCTCCTAATCCTCCTCCTCCTCCTCCTCCTCGTCCGTCTCTGCTCCCGACCGCGACCGTGGGCCCGCCGACAACGGTGGGCGTCGCCGTAACGTTGGCGGAATCGACGAACTGGATGGGAAAGAGCTCCGCCGGCACGTCCGGTGACTTGGGAATGCCGTAGTAGCGGGGGGAGAAGTCCTCTCCGAGCAGGCTTGGGAACTCCTCCCCTGCCCAAAACATGTTGACGAGGAACGCGCATGCCACTGTTTGAGAATTAAATGCATCCATGCATCTGTTCGCTTGTGCACCTTTCGCTTCTTCATTCTCTCTGTTGGTGCATCTCTACGCAGAGTCCTGCCGGGTCTACAGCCTCTCCTCCCTAGTACCGGTTGATTGCCATGTGTAACGGCCGAATCTCAGCACATGGGCTCACACACAACAACGTGCCTCTTGAGGTTCCGCTACTGCTTCCACTTCTTCCGTGGCTGGGACGTTCTCTCGACTCACCGATGTAAGGGGTAGCGGAGGCCATCGTGGACACGTGGTAGCTCACCAGGGCGGTCGCCAACTGCTTATCTCGGCACCTGGCCCGTCGCAGCGGATGCATCGAGGCCGAAAACAGTTGAGCTGTGTATTCAAGACGAGCGGTATGTCGTCTATTGTCGACATATTTTCAACCCCGCCGCACAGAGAAGGGACGCGCAGCGCACCGCTTCGCGTGTCCATCGTCACAATTTCGTTGCCGGCATGGATCGCAGCCAAGCCGTTGTCACGCTGCCGCCGTCCTGAGCGTGCGTGCATGTTTGGTGTCGGCCTAGCGCGGTCGAAGGCTAGTGGGCGCTTTGCATGCTCATCCCGAGTACTCTATATACCGTACAGCAGTAATTAGCAGCGGCGCAGGGGTACGCAGTAGTTGTGGCCGTTGTTCGCTGGCGGGTCTCATTTACCTGTCGTCAAATATAGTGCCGTTGTGGTCGGCCTCCCCGTTGCTGCCGGCGCCGCCGCTATATTTCCTCCAGGCCGGCTGCTCGAACGCCAGGTCTGTGGGCGCAAAGAGTGTCAGCGGCTGCGCTGTCGCCGCAGAACCAGGCGATGCCTTCAGCAGGTCCATCACGGAAGGGTCAGCCATCTCCAGGCATGCCGTCAGCTTGGAGAAGTCGGGATCCCCGCTGATGGTATCCCAGAGGCTGTCGTGATGCTCGGCAGGTGCAGGAGTTGGGGCGACAGCAGTCACGCCGCCTATCCGGCACCACTTCGGAGAGAGGGACAGCACCACCGACAGCAGCACTACTTTCGCTGAGCGGGCACACATAAACGTTGCAACACCAGCAACAGCTATACGAAGACGATCTCTCGCCCAAGCCCCTCTTGCTGTCCTTCTCATCCTCGTGCGGCGTGCTGCTCCCGATGAAGACCGCCGTCCAACTGCAACTTCAGCGGGGCACGACAGATGATTTACTCCGCGTCGCCGCCGCCGCAACATGGGTCCATGTCGATTTATTCCAGCTGCTGCAGGACCTCGAGACGGACTCCCCTCCACCAGATCTGCCATGTCCGACGGTATGTCAGAGAGGGGTGGCTCTCTCCCCTATGTTCCCTATATGCTCTACTCGATCGGGCTTGCTTTTTGCCCCCGGTGGCCGCACGTAGTGGGGCTGTACTCTTTTTTGTGCACGATTCAGCGGAGCCCCCGGGCCGCTCGCGAGCCTGGCACAGCCGTTTTAGCTTCGCCATTGCCGTGGCAGCAGCCCAGCAGAGGCCATGCCGAGGATAGTGGAGTTAGAGGATGAGCCTCTTGATGGGGATGATTATGGTGGGTCTGAGGGCCACGGCTACGACGATGAGTACGAGGACAGCAGTACCGCCGATGATAATTCCTTGGACGGCGATGAGGAAGCCGCCGGCATCGGCAGCGGCGCCAGCCGCGGTAACAGTGGCGCCGCCGCCCCTATCACCCTGCCGGAGTCCGAGTACCGTGAGAGCCTGGGATTCCTGCGTGCGACGAGGAAGCTGGCGCTCCCGGGCGCAGGTTTCGATGCAGCAGCAGACGACGGCTGTGTCGTTGCGCTGGCTGCTCTGGACCGATTTGGGCTACTGCTGGTATCCTCCGCCACAGGTGGGTTGTGTATCCGCTGCAACAATGGCGAACACCGGTATAAAAGCGGAGGCAATCTGTGGCAAATGTAGCGCACCCGCAACACTTGTTTGTGTTGCAGGAGTACGTTGGACTCGTCGAATGTTGCTCGCCGTCTGTTGAGCCTCGCCCTGGCCACGCAGAGGTGAGGGACATCGAGTTTTCAAATTTAGTTGGTACCACTACAGTTGGTAGCTGGGCGTGCACCTCGCGCCCCTCCTTGTCGGAAGACCACGACGCAAGTTTGGCTCACGCAGCCTCGTTGTACCGTGCTGCCAGAGCGACTAACAACTGCTGTGCTGCCGTCTCCATCGCCTTATTCGATGGTATTGCGAATGTTTTATTCATTTTATTTTATCTCGTATGCTTGATCCAAAGAGTCGAGCGCGTTGCACAAGAAGTTGGGCAGAGATGTGCCCAAAAGCAGCGTGCGCCGCAAATCTAAAAGTGAAAAGGATAGCATGTTTTTGTAGGAGCATGTGTAGATTGCATGTACGCTCTACAGCCGAGTCTTGGGTATAATAGTAACGAGGTCTCACTAATGTCCACCTCCACTGCTGCTGCCATAGGGTGCAAAGAACCCCACACAATCGTTTCAAATAATCTAGCAGCGTCCTCGAGATGAGCAACAGCGGTGAGGGTAGGTCTGTCCAGGCGTTGCGCCCGAAAGCGTCGCGCCTGAAGCATCCATCGACTGTGACGGACACAGCGCATCTAGGTTATATTACACACGTGGAGCATGTTTCACGGTAGTACATTCGAAGATGCCACACTGCCGGCAGGGCTCAAAAGTAATATCTATCCCCTGGATATGAGATTCCTGCGCAACCAGCGGTACGTGAAACGTATACCCCGCTGTGTGGAGCAGCACCGTCACAACATAGACAACGTAACAGTATGCGCCTCTTCCACCCCCACTGGACTTCCATCCCGCTCCCGTTACCCCACGACACGGGTGGTTGTGCCCGGCAAGCCAAAGGTCGACTTGTCGGAGTACTGATGCCGTCAAATAAGGCCCTCTGGCGCTCTCTCCCCCTTGCGAAAGAATCGAGCAGCCGCTCGTGGTCGACCCGGGGAGAAAGCCTGCAGCGAATAAGGCGATGCTGTAGGCTTCCGGTTCAGCAGACGCAGTTGATCTGTTCGATAGGATTGGTAATTCGATTGCACCAACCGCTCCTTTGCAGGTTAGGAGATCCAGTTCCATCCCCGGTGTTTCTGTCGCGGCGTACACGACAACAGTACACCTCGTCGTGGCTCACGATGGCCCCCCCAACGGGTGGATTGCTCCCTGCATCTACGCCCCATCACCGCAGTACTTAACCAGTACCGTGTGCAAACCCTACCCATGACCCCAGTGCCTACCCCCCTTCGTCTTAATTTCCGTCTAGATGTGAGAAGTGTCGCTGTGTGTACGGTTTTACGTCCCACCCCGAACTCGTGACCCCCCCCCCCCCCCCCCCCCCCCCCCCCCCCCCCCCCCCCCCCCCCCCCCCCCCC
>CACKRE030000070.1:5653-21046 GCA_902602495.3 Ectocarpus sp. CCAP 1310/34 | reverse complement strand
GGGGGGGGGGGGGGTCCTGGTCACGTTTTTCTCTACTGCCGCATGCTAGACACCCCACACACGCGTGCCGTAGATGCCATGGCCCTCCCTACAAGCAACCATCGCTGCTGCCGTCGTCTGTGTGTTGGGTGTTGTCCGGCGCCTGCACCCCGCCCTGCCCTCCCCGGAGAGAAGGCTTCGAGAGGCGGTGAACAAGCTGAGTCAAAACACCGCCGCCCAGGTGGAGGAGATGGCCACGCTAAAGGCCAACAACAAGGACATCAAGTGGCAGGTGGGCGTGCGCGCGTGTTGGTGGTGTTGTTTTGATGTTGTTGCAGGAGTGCCGCACAGCTGCTGGCTGTCGTAAAAAAGCAGGATGTTTGTCCGTCGTCTCTCTCAGCGCTCCTCAGCTCCTCTCTCAACGCCTGACAGCATAGCATTTCTTTCCCGACAGTCTTCTCGATAATAGTTCCGGTTCTACGGAGCTCTCCGGTGCACATTGCAAGCTGGGCACGCTGATGATGGGCACACCCCGCGTTGGGCACGCACTGTCATCGATCGACGACGTGTGCAGACCCTCTTCTTCCCAACCCTCCCTTTTCCTCCCACGAAGCCGTCTATTCTGTCGCTGCCGTACGGTCTCACTCGTTCATCATCTGTCTTTCACAACATTCACGCTATGTTTCCCGTGTGGACGCGTGGACACTGTTTACGGTGTATTCGACTCTTCTTTTCTAGTAGTCATCGCGCCGCCCAAAGTCTCTTTATCTCTCTTTCTCGCGTTGTAGTCGATCGACATCATGGATGGATGGGCACTACTACTACACCTACCTCCTCCTCCCGCCAGTCTTCCACCAAGCCCTACCTGCTCTCGTCGTAATGTCTATCGGACTTACTATTTCGTTTGTCTTCAGCTCCACACACAGCTGATTATTTTTCTGCTGTCGTTGTCATCGCCGACGTGTGCATACATGAATGCGATGCTTTGATCTCTCCTCTGGGAAATACGATTTTTAACAATCAACAAGAAGTCAATCGGTTCTCTTCGTTCGGCCGCGGCGGGAAGCGCCGATGACTCGAAAATCTACGATTGTCGTTTAGGGACAACTAATTGGCAAGCATCGTGTACACTGTGTTTTTGTCGCTGATGGCACTCAACATTCAGTATAAACAGTGCCAGGCAACAAGGCGTTGCTGCGTTCGTCCTCGTTCCGGGCTACATGAGGTATAATACGGTAGATATAGTCATGATGGCGATGGCGCGGCAAGCGCCAGTAGAATTGATAGTGTTCTCTTCCAACTGTAGATACATGCCTAGATGCGAACGCCCGGCTGTTCCTGGTCCTTCAAGTAAGTTTGTTCTCCGTTCAAAACAACGCAGCACAGCAGTGGTACGTGCATTTTTCACCTACTGCTTGACCTCGGCACTCTATGTTGACTTTTCCCTTGGACTCGCCCAATTTCGGCGGTGGCGCGAAGTGCCGAGAACCTTGTAGCACTATCGGAACAACCAACGTTGGTGGGCGTTGGAAAGCAAGCGTCCGAGTCCAATCCATTCCTCTCTTGTGTGTGCGTGTTTTTCTTATTAGCATCGACGGCGCTCACCGGCTGACCAATGAAAAGACGTCAGTCCCAGTGCGGCTGAAGACACAAAACACTTCTTAATTCTTGTGTGTTTTCTTATCTGCATCGACCGCGCTACAATGTATTGAAACCGGCTGACCAATGAAAAGACGTCAGTCCCAGCGCGGTTGAAACACAACATGCGTGTGTGCTTTTTTGTGCTGATTCCTGATTTCCTGATTTCCTGATTTCCTGACTTCCGGATTTCCGGATTTCCGGGTTTCCGAATTTCCGGATTCCCGGATGTCCTGTTTTCCTCATTTCCTGATTTCCGGAATTCCGGATTTCCGAATGTCCGGCTTTCCGGATTTCCTGACTTCCTGATTTCCTGATTTCCTGATTTCCTGACTTCCTGACTTCCTGATTTCCTGATTTCCTGATATCCTGATGTTTGGGTTGCGGACACAAGACCACGACGGCCCAAGACCTGCTCAAGTACGACGAGACCGGCGAAGGGGAACGGCGGGAGGAAGGGGAGGATGATGGAGGAGGCCTGGACAACGGCAGGGACACTCTGGACGCGGACTTGGTCGAAATTCGAAAGAGGATAAGGGAAAACGTGAGGAGGCTCCAATATGCACGCCATCCCCGTCTTGACCGTTCGATTCGATACCTACCGCAGCAGTGAATAAATGCCTTGCTTAAAAAATACCGCATGTTTGATGCTCACGACGAGGAAGTATTCAGTGGTGTGGTTTTGCTGCCGACCGCACAGCAGGCCGGTGACGTTTTTGACAGCGATCCGGGTCGCGGTTTCTGTGCGTGTGTTCTTGTTGTTGTTGTCTTGAAGCTTTCATCAGGCGTCATCAGGCGTCATCAGGCGTCATCAGGCGCATGTTGTGGGCAGCACTAAATATCACAGCTTGTCGCTGCACCTGTTTTCTTTTTTCTTTCGAGCGCAACCAGCCGTTTCGCATGCATGCATCTGGATCTACCGTTCGCACTTGTGGCGAAAGCAAGTCTGCAGGGGTAACGCAAAGCACTTGCGGCGTTTTTTTTTGTATATAGTCTCGAACGAGGCGTGTTTTTTTCGAGTTGCGGGTGTGGTGTGGGTTGCGGATGCAGTACTGCTTTGGTGCTGCTGCCGTACATTGCTGTTGGCTCGTCGCCCTGCCTGCTCCTTTTACCTGCCCTCTCCCGGTCCCCGTTCCACTCCTTCGCCCAACCCCCCCTCCCTCAATGATCTAATCACGTACGGCATGCCAAACAAGAGAGTTCGCCTCCCGTCAGTCTCTGATTTTTTTTCGATGCCACCTTGTTCAGAGGAGCAAGATCGAAGCAGCCAAGTCCGACCTCAACGCGACGCTCAAGAGCCGTCGGGAGCGCGGGCCCGACGTCGCCATCAACCCCGCCGCCAACGGCCGCAGCGCCATCGGCCAATCAGCCACCAGGACGCTTCAGGGGCCTCCGTCCCGGCACGCCGCCGCCGACACTCCGGCGTCATCGCGGCGGGAAGCAGCGTCCCCGCTGCCTGGGTCGGCGAGATCAAGGGCCGCCGGCGGCGGGCATGTTCGCGGGGGAGCGATTCACGGCGTTTTGCCCCGGACACGGCGTGGCGCTAGGAGCGGCGGCGGCGGTGGCGCTACCGAAGCAGCGCCTGTGCCGGTGTGTGACCCTTGGGACTCTTTTTGTCTTTGTGCAACCCGTTGTTTGGGTGTTGACTGCGGTGCCCCTTGCGTAGCTCACGTTCTTGTTAAGGTAAGGCATCGTACATGCCGGTTGTTGTTTATTTGTCGTCTTGGTTCTCAGCAGAAACGAAGGTAGAAGTGACCTCTCGAGATACCTCTTCGGGTGCGAATTACCAGCTTGTGTGTCTGGTGATACGAAGAGTTGGGGCGATTCTGTATTCTTCACTTTCTACCTAGCTCTCTCTCTGTCTCTCCCTCTCTCTCTCTTTCACCCGTTTAAGTGGAGGACATTCTGTTCACCACGTTCGCCGCTTACATTGACAAGTGTGTACATGGTGGAGCCTACCAACGCACCCCGTCGGTTTCCCTTCCGCGCTCGCCCCGGCACACCTGTGTAACGTCAAACCTCTCACGTGAACGTCCAGCCCGCTCACGCCCTCCGTTCCTCCTCATTTCCTCATCCCCGCCCCTCCTGTCATCTTTGATGTGTTTTGTCGACCACCGATACCTTCCGCCACATGCTCCCGTTGCCGGCGACAACCTTTCACACTTCCCAGGGATCCGCCGGCTCCTCTTCCTCGTTCGCTACCCCGGAGCGTGGCGTAGCCCCGCCAAGCGCCGCCTCCCAACGGAGACGGTCCCTCGGCGTCGGCGGCGGCACCCCGTCCGCGTCGGTGCCTTGCTCCGCTCCCGGCTCCACGGCGAGCAGTCGGGCATCTCGCCGGCGCGTGAGCGTCGCCGGCCGTAGTAACGGCGGGGGTGGGGTGGTGCCCGGCGGCGGTGACGGCGGGGAGTTGGTGGTGGCGGCGGTGGCTGAGCGGCCGGGGCTTAGGCTCATGCGGATCGTTGGGTCTCAATACGACGCCACGGATGGCGTGGAGGCCATGGTGGCCAAGGCAGAAGCCAAGGTCAAGGTGAGAGGGACGGCGGTATCGATGCACCGAGAGTTTTTTTTTTGCGAGTCAAGGTGCTCGATGTCGTGTTGGTTCTTTATCCACAGGGGCGGGGGGGGGGGTTGGGGGGTTGGTTCGGGGGGCTTTTCCGCTGGTGCCTCGAAGGCCTAGGACAAGAACGCGCTGCAAGGCAAGCGTTGGGGCTAGCTTTCAGACTCCTTGTCGTCACTATTGAGCGGTGGTATGGTACTTTCATAATACTTTCATCGGCGTATACAAGTTCGGGTTGATGGCGAGCAAAGCTTTGGTTGTATGTACCGTTTGTGTTTGTCTCTTGTGGCTCTCGGGAATTCCCCAACCCACCGCTTGGATTGACAGAAGCGGATTTTGTGTTAATTTACTCGAGAGATTATCCGCTTGACTCATGGCGACGTGTAGAAGCGTCATCGTTTCCTTCTATCTATTCAATGTTCGATTTTCTTTTCCTTCTCTATTGTACTCCTTTCACTTGTCAACGTGTACAGCCTTCGCCGGCTTTTTTCTGTTTAATTCAATGCTTTTTTTGTTTTCGTCGCCTCCGCACACTCCGTACACCCCCGCGAACACGCGCAGCAACTCGAGCGCGCAGCGGTGACGGTGGCGGCAACAACGGCGGCGGCAGCGGCGGCATCGAAGTCTGGCCGTGCCGGGCGGACCACGTTGTCATCATCATCGGCGTCGCCAGGAGAAGCGGGAGAAGGGGCGCTAGGCTCGTCGTCGACCTCGGCGATGATTGCCGTCGGTGGTCAGGAGCGGGAAGAAGCCCTGGCGCGGGGACGGCGGCTCCGGCGAGAGCGGGAAGGGTTGGCGCTCCTGGCGAAGGAGACGGCGAGGCTCTCGTTCTCCTTCCCCATTCGTGAGGTACGCGTCTGTTGTTGTTGTTGTTGTTGTTGTTGTTGTTGTTGTTGTTGTTGCCGGTATTGCGGGAGGTAAATAGGCGTGTGTGCGTCTGTGTGTGTGTGTGTGTGTGTGTGTGTGTTTTTTTAATGTTTGGTAATGCGGAGGGCGTGTCTGTGTGCAGTAATGGCGGCAGACGGACGGATCCTGGCGAGTCTTGTGCGGTCTGGGGGTCGGTCATGCGTACGCCATGCTGGTGCGACTCGATAGGTGCCAGCGGTGCTTTCGTTTCGACCCGCCTCCGTGTGTGCGTGCGTCGGTCATTTGAGTGAAGTGGTTCGTGCACCTTTGCCACAGCTTTTGTCGTCCACCAAACCGTACCCAGTGCGTCGGGCAACAGGCATGCTAGTGCCGTTTTCTTTTTCTAGCGACGGTAATTTTCGCTCCTTCGGCGCAGCATGGAATATGTCCTTGACCAGTGGGTGGAGCGTTTGCTACACCACAACGCATACGTCCTTCGGCGCGACGACATTTTTGTTTGTTTTGTTTCTGTGCCCGGGCAACAAATGGCATAACGGCAATGGCAGGATGCCAACCGCCTCCTCCCTGATTGGTCACTCTGTTGTTGCTTTTGGTGTCGTCCCGAATACGACGTGTTCCGCCCGCAAGATGTCTTTCGTTCCCTCCCGGTGTTGTGAATCTGCAAAACAATGTTGTCTGGGTGTGTCATCCAGGTCGGCAGGACTGTGACCCAGGATGAGCTTGCCACGAAGTTGGGCAACAAGCCGAGTACCATCGCCACGCCACAGCAGCAGCAGAGGACGCCTTCGCGCCTAGTCACGTCCGGGCGAGGGCCGGGGTCAGTCCACCAGCCGTCGTCAGCGTCCTCCAGGTATGAGATCTCCTTTCCCGCCAACTTGCTCCCGACATCGGGATACAGTGAGCCACCGGTACGTAGAACTCCACTCACTTCATGCTTATGCCATGCCGAACGAGTCGCAGTATATTACCGAAGCGACAGACCGGAATTTGTTCTTTCCTCTTCGCTCCGCGGAAGCTCCGTGGAATCCACACTCTGCGACACGCGCATCGCCCCCCACGCCGCGCACGCGTGGGTTTATTTCGCTTTCTGGTCGGACAGGAGGGATCTGGTCTCCGCGTCGCCGTCCATGGGTGCAGCAGGCGCGGCGGCAGCGGCCAAGATCAGCGGCGCCGGCACCGGCACCGGCACCGCCGCCGCCACGCCCTCACGTGGCTTCGGCGGTGTGTTTTCGTCGCCGAATCCGGCGACCACGGCCGCCGCTTCCGCAGCAACGGTTCCGTCCGGCGCCACCACCACCACCACCGGCGGGGGACAAATGACGAGGACGACGTCGGTCGTGCATGCCGGGTCGAGGCTAGGCGGGGGCGTCCGGCGAGAGAGATCTGGGGCGTTCGCCGCCGGCACCAGCGGCGGCGAAACCAAGCGGACCTCCCCCGCGACGTTCGCCTTCGGCTCGCCCGCTGCCGCTCCAGCGGCGGCGGCGGCGGCGGCAGCGGCGTCTTCGAAGCCGGCAACGGTGGCGACACCTTCGGCGCTGCTGTTCGACTCAGGCGCCGCCGGCGCCGGGGCGAAGAAGGCGGCCCCTGGTGCTCAGGATAAAAAACCTGCGCCCCCGCCAGCAGCCGCCGCCGCGAGCTCCACGAAGAGCAGCAGCAGTAGCTACCCGCCGATGGCCGCGACGGCGCCGAGCGTCTTCGGGGGCGCCAAGAAAACACCGACTCCTGCGGCTCCCGCGACGGCTCCCGTCCCTGCCGCTGCTGCTCCTCCTGCTGCTGCGAAGCCAGCAAAACCTGCAGGAGGAACCTCAAGCTTCCCCCCCATGGCGAGCGCGGCGCCGAGCGTTTTCGGCTCGGCGAAGTCCTCTTCTGCCGCAGCAGCAGCGCCGGCGCCGGGTAAGGCTGCAACTTCTACCACCGCCACTCCCGCAACTACAGCCCCTGCCACAGCTGCTGCGGCAGCGGCAGCGGCAGCGGCGCCGCTGCCGACTCCGTTCGGCGCCGGAAGCGGGTTCGGAACTGCCAAGCCTTCGCCGTTCGGTGGGGCCGGCACGGGCGCTGGCATTTTCGGCGGAGGTGCAACTCTGTCCGCTGCAACCACCGCTGCCACCGCCACCGCCACCGCCGCCGCTGCTCCAGCGACGTCGACGGCCACGACCGCGACGACGGCGGCGCCGGCGACTCCGGCTGCTGGTGCCGCGACTGCTGGTGCTGCTGGTGCTGCTCCGGCAACGACAGGGTTTGCGGGACTTAGCGCTCTGTCTTCCGCCGCGGCGTCAACCTCGGGTGCCGCCGCGGCCGCTGCCCCCGCTCCCGGTGTGCCCAGCGGCGGGGGTGCGTTCGGCATGGGCGGCTTCGGAGCGGCGCTCGGAGCAGCCGCAGCGACGCCAACCCCGGCCCCGACGGCGGCGGCGGCCGCGGCGGCCGGGCCGGGAGATTACCGAGCGCAGGTATTGGAGATCTACAACAAGTACAACCCGAGCAAGCTGGGCGAAGTGGACGCCATCCTCAAGAAATATGCGTGAGTGTGTGTGTGTGTGTGTGTGTGTGTGTTCCTCCCATCTATTCTGGCGCCGGTTTACCACAGGTCTTTCGGCGTGTTGTAGGTGATGCGTTTTGCGATGCTCGTGGTGTTTCGTCTGTCTTTTGGGTTCTGTTGTTTTGTTTTGCCAGCGCGCCTCTTTTCCTCTTGTCCGCACATACTCCATGATGAAAAACAGAAATACTTGAACGAAACCTCCCATCGACCCCATTTCCTTTCTCACCCTTTCTCACCCTTCCTCTCGTCTTCGTGCTTCGGCACGATGACTACGGCCACACTCGCCCCCCCCCCGCACGCCTCTTCACGGTTGTTGCCACCAAACTGCGGCCACCCACCAACACTATCACCACCGGTGGCGCGTAGTGGTCGCGAGGCGAACCTGATCGAGAAGCTCAAGAAGAAGTACAACGTACCGGCCGGTGCGACCGGCGCTGCCGGCGCCGCGTCGCCGTTCACCACCCCTAGCAAGCCCGCCGCCGCTGGTGCCTCTGCGGCCGGTAATTTGTTCAGATCGGCGGTGGCGACGCCGTCACCGTTCGGAGCGGGATTTGGCGCCGCAAAGCCGGCGTTTGGCGGGGGGGGCGGGTTCGGTCAGGCGAGTCTCACCGCTATGCTTTCAGTAGACAACGGCGACAGTATCAGTAGGACAGCGGCCGGGATCCCTGTGTTTGACCACACATATACAAGACGTCCTTCACCCGTTTTCTAGACAAAGATGGGATTTCAAGCTGGCTGGTACTCTGAATAGAGCCGGGTGCTTGGTATCATGCCGCCGGCCTAATCCCTTGGCACTATGCGTCTCTGTACGGGGGCCGCCATTGCCGCTGTAGCCGTAGCGGCAATTTGCTCAAGCGTGCGTAGGGGACGGCAGCACACACGTGTGCATACAGGGTGGTTGTTGTTGTGCGTGCCGCAGCGGTTGGTGATTGGCCGGACGGGTCGCGGATGGATGTATTTTGCGCGTGTGACGGGCGCACGGACACATTTTGCGTATACACGCGCACTCGTGTACCGTACGATGTTGATATTTAGAAAGAGCCTGCTTGTGCTTTGGAGAGTGAAGTGACCCTGTTCGATCATTGGGGCTTTGTTGAACTGCGACGTACATTGTCAATGAAGGAAGGCACGCCAACGAACCTGCCGGAAACCTCGCCCCCGTCCCTGCTCGATTTTCCAGTCCCCAGCTGCCCCGTCACCCTTCGGACAGCAAACCCCTGCTGCCGCCGCTCCAGCACCAGCCACTTTCGGGTTCGGCGCTTCCTCCACCCAGGTCTCTAGCACCCCCAGCCCGTTCGGCGCCCCGGCTGCCGCCGCTGCTCCCACCGCGTCTCCGTTCGGAGCTGCCGCCCCCGCCCCTTCCCCGTTCGGGGCTACCCCCGCCGCCGCACCGGCCGCTTCACCGTTCGGAGCTCCCGCCGCCACCGCTCCCGGCGCTTCGCCGTTTGCTGCAGCGCCGGCTGGGCGAGGTGACCCCGCGTTGCTTCGGGCGTGGATGCAGGAGGTGTACACCAAGTTTAAGCCGGAGAACGTACCGAAGATCGACCGGCTTCTGGTGAAGTACACGTGAGCGTGAGAGGGGGGAGGATATATATATGTATTTATGTATATATAGAGAGGGCCACGGGAACGTACAGTCTTTGTGTGACAGAAAAAACCCAGATTGGACTACCCCTACCCGTAGACATACCTCATCGCTCAAGCTTCTGATTTGTGTTGATTGATCGGATCTTTGTTGGTTTGGTGGTGTTTTTTGGTCCTCGTGGACGACATCGTGCACCGGCACTCGTTTTGTCTGCGTTGTGTGTATTTTGTTTGCATGTTCGAACGCATCCGCCCTTTCGGTTCGAGGTGTTTCTGTTCCGCCCATGTGCGGTGTCCAAGTAAGCGCTACTCCCGGGTACATGTACCTACCTCCCACGTCGGAATTTTTTTTCCTCTTCTCTCCTCCGATCCACGCCCACCACAACAGCCCAAACCTGACTTACTAGCTGCTGCACACACACACCTTCAGGAACAACGAGTGGAAGATGATCGAGGGCATCCTGAAGAAGTACGCCCAGTACGGCGTAGGGCCCCCCGCCGGATGGTCGGCGCCCGGAGGCGCGGCTTCGGCGCCGGCGGCGTCCGCGCCGGCTCCCATGGGCTTCGGCCAGGTCTGTCCGTCTTCGCGTCTCTCGAGTCTTTGGTTGGTAGCGGTGACAACGTCGTGGGCTTTGGATGACCTTACGCCTTGTTGCTGCTCTATTATTCTGTAGCGTGTAGGTGGGTTTCAGGATGTTGCTTGCCGTTGCGATCGTCGTCGAGGAACGGTTGTCTTACGGTTTGTTTTGGCTGGCTCTTGGGGTTCGTCACCTGTTTGCGTTGGAGGAAAGCTGCCTTTGGCGTCATTTTTGCCTTGGGTTTGGTCGTGTGCGTTGCGTCCGTTCTTTTTTTTGTTGTTTCGCATGCTTTGCGCATAGTGTCGACTAGAGCGCTGCGTCTGCCCTTGCTATTCGACGCCAACACATCGTACGGCTCGCTTCTAGATACATTGCCCATGAACACTGTTGTTGGCTTGGGTCGTCACTAGCTGGCATCCTCTCTGACCTCTCGAAAACGTGACATTTATGTTCGGTTTTCCCTTCCATTCTTTGCCTCTTGATTTCTCACTGTCCTATTCATTCTATCGCTCCAAATTCATTCCTGTCGGGCTTCATGGTGGTTCCGCTTGTGTCATGTTTCGTTCTTTGTCTTCCGTCTTCTCATGACATTCCCCTATCTTCTATTCATGTTCCAATACTCCCCTCCCCTCTCACTCGTCCCCTCCGTCTCGTCAGTCACTCTTCTTCCTCCCTCCACTCTTAGTGGTTCCCTTGTTTGTTTTCACCTTCTCTTGATGCCCTCTTGAACAATGAATTATCCGTTCTTTTCCTGCTATTTTTTTGTGTTGTGGTCGTTCAGACGGCGCACCCCGCCTTCGGCCAAGTATCTGGGTTCGGCGGAGCGACCTCGGGTTTCGGCCAACAGCAGCCACAGCAGCAGCCACAGCAGCAGACTCCTTTCGGGCAACCGGCCCAAACTGGCTTCGGTGAGTTAGTACTGTAGAATGGTAGCTGTTACAGGTGAAACTCCCGCTTTGACGCGGTAGTTGTCACAAGAGCACCTTCGAGGAAGCTGTGTGCAACAGGGCAACCCTGGGTACCTACTATGTGCAGTGCGTGTCTCCTTTGCCTTCATCGTGAAGAAGTTAATTTGTGAAATATACATGGCCCTGAAGATTGACTTCCGCAGCTTACTTGGGGATCTATGGTCCACTCGTTCTCGTGGTCTGCAGTGGATGAAGCCCCGGACATGGTTTTCCACCTCTACGTCGTCTTCTCTCTAGCGGGGCTGATCTCGCCGCAATCGAGGCGTGCCGTGTGTTTCGTAGCGGCGGGTAGGAATGAAACCCGTCCCCGTTGTGCGTGTCTTGTTTTCTCTCAGGTGCTCCTGCCACCGGCTTCGGGTCAACGCCGGCTCCCGCGAGCAATGCCTTCGGGGGCACCGGGTTCGGCGCGCCGAGTAGCCTGGGCGGCGGCAGCGTTTTCGGGGCTCCGGCGGCGGCGGCGGCCACGGCGGGGGGCCCGACCGCAACGGCAGCGCCTACGGTGAGGCTTGCGGATGGGGTAAGAGTGAACCTTTCCGCTGCAGAGGCGTTGCTTGCGTTTGGGTGCTTTTCGGTGGTGCTTCGAGCGATATTTTGTATGTAGCACGCGACATTGTGCGTAGACAGGAGATGGAAGCTGGGGGCGGCGTGTGCGCGAAGCACGCGTGGGTTCGCCTTTATTATGATGTACACACCGGCGGTGTCTTTTGCCGGTTGTTCGGCGTGCAGCAGACGGGAAGAGAAGCAAGCAGAGTCAAGTGTGTTGAGGTCTCCAAGAGCCCGCGGCGAACGGCAACTTCATGCCCACTCCACGCACCCCGTTGCCCGATGACTGGCTTGCTAGTTCCTTCCGTTGGTGATGTGCGTGGATCTTCATCACCCTTTGCGCCTTTACGGCATCAAAGCTTCTGTTGGTTATGCTGATCTGCATCACCCGGCATCCACCGTATTCCAACCGGAGCCTGTATTGTATTCCGTGTTTTTTTTTTTTTCCTCTTTTCGACGTCGTGGTCGTCGTGGTCGTCTCCATCATCATCGTTGTCATCGTCGTTGACGTTATCGTGGTCTCATCGCAGGCGGGCGGTTTCAGCGCCTTCGCTGCCGCCCCCGGGGCAGCAGCCGGGGGGGGTTTCGGCGCCTTCGCCAGCCAGGGCGGCGGTGGCACCGGGTTTGGCTCGGCGGCGGCGGGCGCTGGCGGGTTCGGCGGCGGGGGAGGGTTTACCGGCAGCAGCTTCCGTCAAATGCGAGGGTAGTTGATCTCCGCCTGCTACCCCGCGGAGGAAACGGGAGGGGTTATTTTGGAGGAGGGACGCAACATGTGGTATCTACCGTGGTTGTTTCCGCCGTACCAGAGCTGGGTTTGGGTGGGCAACTTCGTGTGTCAAGTATTATCAGGCGAAGCCCTTGCTTTCGGTACCGATGTGCCCGGGAGCGCGCTGGGCCTTCTGTAGTTTCAGGGCTTCCTGTTCCTAAGAGAACGAGGAGTGAGTGATGGTTGGACCATCCCCCTCCCCCGCCGTGTGATGTGCGCTGTGGGAAACGGAGAGAGAAAAGGTGCCCGCAGTTAATTGATTGGCCAAGTCCTTGAAAGGAACGTTCCAAACAAAGAAAGGCGAAAATTCAAATTTTGGCCGTGGATGACTGGTGGATTGAGTGATTGATTGATGACCTCTCAGGCGGTATCGCCCACCAACAGGTGCCACAAATGCACCGAATTACACATTCACCCGACCTGACCAGCCTCTATCAACAACCCCGGCCACAACATCGACTTGACTACAGCAATAGTCTATAGTTTGGTTTCGGGCGCCAGGAATCGGTACAGGACCGCACACGAAGCAAGCAGCGATTGTCGCTGTGGAGCAGATTTCGGGCACAAGATTGTTCATGAGGTGGTGTCTTTAAAGTTGGAACCGTTTTGGTCTCTGCTTTGTACCTTCTGGCATCCGTACCCGTTCCAACCGATGCTGACGCCTTCCGCGGTCGGTCGGTTGGTCGCAGGCCAGCTATCCTGCACAGAAGCAGACCGGAGTTTGTCATATACGATGGTGACGCTTGTACTTTGTGGAAGTCTTGGGTGCTGGAAGATTGACAGTACTTTGGTTGCGGCAGGGCAGGAGCGAGTGCGACCAAGGAAGAGAGAATGGGATGTCTGTTTGGGTGTCCAGACGGGTTGGTGTAGATGGTGCTGGTGTTGTTGGTCACTCCCGTGCTCCGACGCCGCTCTTGAGGACAGCGAGTTTGGTAAACACGGCTCTGGGAAGAGAGCCAAGTGCAACACGCCTCGGCTAGGGCGGAGCACCAGAGATTACTGCGAGTAACGACCTTCGTTTGTCTGTATTTTTGTTGAGCGTCCTTTTCCAATCAATAATGAGGTGAGGTGATGCAACATTAGTCAGCACGACCAACTGCAGTGTCACGTGTCACTGGCCCTCTGAAATGAATGGCGGATACCATGCTGGTGACATGGCAGCTGTTGTCGAAGTGTGGTGCTGCGGGGGATTGGAGTAACCATGATCAATTCACTCGTTGTAAGTCGAAACGAAATCAGATGAAATAGCGACGAAAGGAAAATGCCAGCGTCTGGTTTCGTCTCTATTCGTCGTGCCGAGATCAGCCCCGCCGCGAATTGTTCCCCGATGATGACACTCTCGCACACACGTGCCAAGAGGAAACAATCGAAGATTGCTTACAGAGCAGATCGTCTCGCGGAGGACCTGCTTGTTCGTGGTGGAGCCACGGAGCGGAGCGGTTATCCGAGGGCAACATCCCCACCCAGCGCGGAGTTTGGTCTATCATGTCAAGGAACAGAGCGGAGCGCACTTACTCATGGAGACATGGACATGTTAACCAATGAATGGTCGTTTGCCTGGTACACGGTTTTACTACGGAGCGGCTTATACTCCGAGAAATTCACCGCTAGCGTGTGGTAGCCTCGGCGGCGGCGCGCCGCCAGGCTAAGCCGTACATCTGTTGTGTGTTGTGTGTGTTTTGGTCCTATTTATTATGGCGACAGTCCCCCCATTGTTCATGGTGAGACGTGTACTACACTCTTTCAGCGTATGTAGAGTACTACACTTTTCAGTGTATTTTTTCGTACAACTACGACCATCCAGGGTCACACAGGAGGGGGTAAACACCAGGGCTTTCTTCATCATTTTTATTTACTTTGATGCGCCACCTTCCTCCTGCGGTGCGTGCTGAATTTTATTTTTATCGCGGGAAGGGTCCAGCCATCCCTTTCCCTCGTCAAAGGTGCTAACGTCGAAGTTTGGTACTCACGAGAGCTTTTCAGCAAGTTTCGCTTTCACCCGCAAAGCTTGCAATTTTTTCACCCCCGTAGGGATTGGAACTCACGACCTCTGCAACGAGTGGTTTACGAGGATACCACTAGACCACCGGGGCGTTGGGAATCATGCAAATACGTATCCGCACAGAGCAACACACCGCGGGTCGTGAAATCCCGAAGCTGAAAGCTTCAGTCTGTCCGACTTTAGTTCATTTTTTTCGCAGATCGTCTCATTCGGATTCCCCCCCGTTGCCCGGCCGTGTCTCAAAAGGCCCACGACATCTCGAGTATGCCTTGATAACGCATCCCAAATCATGGCTAGTCGCCAGGTTTGATCGACTTCCGCGTGCAGTAGCGTACGTCACAAGTGTGCGGCCATGTGTGACGATGCGCGCTGTTTCTCGTCTTTACTGGTTCGCCGTCTTGCTGTCCTCATCGCTCTTGTTGGAAGATTCGAATCTCATGGTCAGCTTGTGTGGCAGAAATCAACAGGACCGATGTTGACTGTATTAGCATATAAACCTGTGCGCCCATGTGCGACCATATGCCGCCATGTGCGCTGTTTCTCTCCTCCCCACCTGTGTGCCGTCTTCCTGTCTTCATCGCTCTTTCTATTTCGTATGACCTATTTCGGAAAAAATCGAATTTCAGTGTCCGCTTGGCATCAACCAACGGCATCATGTCCATTCATTTCAGTGGCGGCTTAGCAAGGGTGCCGGGAAAAATATTTTCCGACACCTACTTACCGTACAGAGGTGATGGAGGGTGTGTGTGTGTTCGTGGGTCTGCGAACATTGGTGTTGGATACATGTGCTGGATGATTTGGTGTCACGCAGACTGATAAGATTGCCAATTGGCAGGGGGCACCGCGATGATTAATGGGCCCCCTCCTTGCTGTGGTAGCCGCTCTCTGAGCACTCCCTCGTTCGTCCGTGTGAAGGACGGTCGTCTACCTCTCGTGAATTTACTACATCATCAAAACAGTCTCACCCGATAAATAAGTGGCGTAGGCCGCAAATGCTCTAGAGTTTTTGCCCCTCGAGGGAGGCCACATTGGGATGAGCTCTGCTGGAGACGAAGAGCGCACTGCAGCGAGCGGAGAACAGATCCGCTCGCCGGTGCAGGAGGGCAGCGATGCGGAGCTTGCAAGTTTGCAACTACAGATTTTGCAATTGGCGGCCCTGCCTGGTGGAGGAGTCGGTGAAGAAGAAGGAGCCTGGCAGCGTCGTGGCGGATGCAGCCAGGCGGCTGT
The DNA here is from genome assembly GCA_902602495.3 of Ectocarpus sp. CCAP 1310/34. Taxonomy (NCBI): domain Eukaryota; class Phaeophyceae; order Ectocarpales; family Ectocarpaceae; genus Ectocarpus; species Ectocarpus sp. CCAP 1310/34. Next base: position 5,801 of record CACKRE030000070.1, on the reverse strand, counting down.
GTTGTCGCCCCCGAAGGCCAACAAGAAGAGCCCATGCAGCCGCACGGCGGAGGCGGGGGAATTCTCCAGCAGCAAGCGAGAGATGGTGAGCAAGGACCACGGCAGCTGCTGGAAGGCGGCTGGGCCAGCAGATCGGGAGCGAATCCTG
>CACKRE030000069.1:122715-134205 GCA_902602495.3 Ectocarpus sp. CCAP 1310/34 | reverse complement strand
TGGCGGCCGCGGCCAGCGCCCACGCCAACCACATCGCGAACCTCTCGCAGGGGCAGCGGCAGGGCTCGAGGGAGACGTAGACTGGCAGGGGTGGACCTAGCCTACCCTAGCCTGGCCATTGGTGAGGTGGCCGGCACTTGCTACTGGGGGCTGTGTAGTTGGTTCTTGCGCGGTGCGTGCACCTTGTGCGATGGTTGCTGCATGTACGACGCCTGGTTTTGGATGGTGACGGGGGGAAGCATTTCGACATCTCCTCACTTAACTTGTCGTTTTTTCGGGGGGTCTTGCTGTCCTCTTGTACCTGTCTCAACATTCTCCTCTCTTTTATGTCACTGCCCGTTCTGCCATGTTCTGGGGTGCGAAGGGGTAAGAGGTGCATGCCGTGCGCACGTTCCTGCCTGGGTGTTCGTCCGGGGTGTTCTTCATACATTTGCCAGCAGTTGTTGCTGTATTGCTGGCCCAATGGTTCGTGTGGCGAGGACGGGACAACTGTTTTCATGGTTTTCTTCGGTGCTTTGGTTCCTGCTGGGTTGTTTTTGCCACCTTTTTGTTGGTCGCGCTCTCTGCTTTTTTGCTGGGTTTTTCGTAGCTGACGGTATAGGTAGTACCACCGTTACCGTTGCGTCCCAGGCGTGGTGTAGAAGTGGTGTCGATTCACTGCACATGTTTTTCATGCTCGCGTCGTCTCAGAGTAGTCATCGGCGCGCGGGCTTCATGCCAGCGGCCGTATTCGGGTGAGCCAACCCTCGACATGTACATGCCCTTTCCCCCAAGTTGAACCTCGAACGAGCTTTCACTTGTTTTCCCTCAGGGGATTTTCTCTTCTTTTCGTGGTGCTTCGGGGCTCATTTTCATGGGCCTTGTTTATGGGCCTTGTTGCTGGTGGTGGCCTAATGCCGAAGAAATCGTATGGCCGGCGCTTGCTTTCCCGTCCTTTGTTTTCACTACCGCATACCGTCGGTGCCTCTGCTGCTGCCGTCTGTTTTATGTCTAACCAAAATAACGAACCACCACTCTGGCCGCCACTATGTTTCCCTCGTACTCAATTTTGTCCAACACACATACTCTGTGGGCCCATACATTCGGCAATACGATCGTTTCGGCGACATAACTCGGCGTTAAATCTGTCCGCCTTTTTCACACCTGCTTCATGTAGGCCTAGTCTTGGGCGAGCAAAACGTAAAATTTTGGGTCTTCAATTTGATCTATTGTACCTGGTGCATAATAATATCAGTTGGCCCAAATCAGTTCATCTTTCGGTTTGGCCACTACCGTCGAAGCCGGCCTGGATTCCCTACGAAAATATTTCCTATGAAAAAAGCGTGAAAAACTTGCAGGCATTTATTTGTTGCGCGGCCGCTCATTTTCACCCCGTAAACACCAACTTCCAATTTCACTGTTCGCTAAATACAAGTATCTGCAGAGTCCGAGAATATTGAAAAACACGAAAAAAATTATACATATTTACGCACCTATTCGTAGTCTCAGTAGTTATTATTTAGATTCTAACATGAGATCTCGCATGACAGCGGTTTNATATTTCCTATGAAAAAAGCGTGAAAAACTTGCAGGCATTTATTTGTTGCGCGGCCGCTCATTTTCACCCCGTAAACACCAACTTCCAATTTCACTGTTCGCTAAATACAAGTATCTGCAGAGTCCGAGAATATTGAAAAACACGAAAAAAATTATACATATTTACGCACCTATTCGTAGTCTCAGTAGTTATTATTTAGATTCTAACATGAGATCTCGCATGACAGCGGTTTGTTTTTGGATTGACGGAGGGAAGACAGCGGACAAGGGCCAGAAGACAAACAGCAGTAGTACTGGCCGCCCACACATCTCCCCGGGTGATGTGGTTGCGCGCGCACCGGGCGAGAGGGTTTTGCAGTTACTCGGGAGGGAAGTAGCGAGAGGCGAGAGGGCAGAGCGGAGGAAGTTTTCCGCGAATGTCCGTTNAGAGGCTGCGGTGTGCTGCTCGGCGGTGGCACCAGCGCCGCCGCCGACGACGACATGTTTACTTGCACCAATAATGCCGTCGCCCTCGCTTGTGAAGAAGGCGGGAGAGGGAGAGAGATAAGTTGCGAGAGGCGAGAGGGCAGAACGGAGGAAGTTTTCCGCGAGTGTCCGTTCGCTGCAGAGTGACTGTTGATCCCAGCGTCGGATCTTTCTTCGGCGGTCGATTTCAGTTGTGGTGGCTTGCCGGCGGGCGGCAAGTTGTTGTCGGTCGGTGTTTTTTTGCATGCTGCCGAGTGTTTTTGCTGCTGGCTCTTTTGCGGGTATCGGCTGGTGGTGCTGCGGGGAGATGGCCGCGTTCAATCTCCCCACGAAACCGGCTGTGCTGAACAAAAAGGAGTAGTCAGATGGACAAAATAGGGTCGGAGATAATGTTTTTTTTGCTCGGGGTAGGGGTCGACCTTACAGGTTTTGGGACAAAATCGGATGGTCTGCGGAGAGGGCTTTGTGCGCGGCTGCGTCTACACTGTTTTAGGTTGTTGAGCAGGGAAAAAAGGGTTGGAGAGGGTCGGCGCGCCTTGTGCGCGGCGGGTGGAGGCGCTGTGGCGCGATTTCGTGCGGTATTGGGTGTGTGCGTCGTCGCAACGCGGCACGTTCAGAAGGCGTCCCGATTTTGCACATTGTACCCCAGGGACGTCCCGATTTTGTCCAATCCCCATTATTTTGTGAGAAAAAAACTCTCGCTGCCGGGACTCGAACCCATGACCTGGCCCTTTTAGCAGGTTGTGGATAGCGCTAGTTCGTGTGTACACAGAGGAAGGGAGTGCTGAACTCTTCTCGCATTATCAATCGAAGGCAAAGTACCGCAGGAGGGGAGGGTAGAGAGGGGCTCTTCTGTGAGACCACGGGTTGGAATTGGAAGTACACAGCACTATTAGACTAGTATAATAGCGCTGTGAGCGCTGACTTGTGGTGAAGACCAACAAAAAATAATACACAGCACGGTTCTTTCACAGTCAATCTTCGAGCAATTCCGTGCGCCTACGCTAAAAGTGCAGTGTTCTGAAACAAACGGCTTTTCCCAACTGCTTGGAACGGCCCGGACTTGGCAGCCTTCCTTGCACGATGGCGGGATGCCAAAGTGCCAACAAACTGCTATCTTACAGACGACTCTTTGGAATGAGTGTGTGTTTGGCGGCAGGTTTTGCGGGTCAAAAGCAGGCAGCAGGAGCTACCGCAAAGAGCGTCCACACGATGAACATTTCGTCCCTTAGTCAGCCCTAAGAAATTTCCCATGAACAGTATCCGGAACGGTTCCCGCGTACAAAGGGGTGGTACCCCGGCCCTGTCCACATCCACGGAGCACCCCGCAGATTATTTGGCGAAGAATGACCTGCGAGGAAGGAGGCAGCATCGGCTTGTGAATGTGGCGCGATAGAGCACGGTGGTCCTCTTCCTGATTCTAAAAGATTTCAGAGGAGAGCAACGACAGCAAGCTGGGGGGGGGGGCTCTGATTAGGCGACGGGCGTACCAGAGCCACCATCTTTCTAGAAGGGGACGGAACGAACGTGGGAGCGACATTTGGTGACAGGTGACACACTGGGGCTGACTTCTGCTTGCTGCTTGTAGGGGGTGAACGATGTCGTCCGAGCTGCGGCAGAAGACCTATACACGGCGAGCGTCGCGGCACGACGACCTGGAGGTAAGAGGAGGGAGGGGCAGAGATAAAAGTTCCGTCTTTTCTCTGTTCGTTGTTCGGAGCGTGTTGGATCGTCGCCTCGGGCTACGTATAATTCCGAGTGTGTCCTCGTGTCGCTCTTGTATCCGGCAGCTCTCTGTTGTCAGCAGCAGCACCGCTTTTCTTCAGTCTATCGTCCCGACGCTATTGCTCAGCAGCCGCTTTAATTCCTACGGAATTCAGTTTCAGCTGCTGCTGCTGCAGCAGCAGCAGCAGCAGCACACCCGCATACCTAGAGTTTCATTGTATGTAAGCCCCCCCCTGCTGCAGCCGCAGCCGCTGTGCGCCATGTGTCTTCTTCGGCTTTGAGCTCTGGTTCAGCGACGGTCCGCCGAATCAGTATGCTGCTGCTTGCTGCTGCTGCCGCTGCGATCTATTTTTGCCAGACAAGTAATGGGTGCTAAGCGGATCGGCCGCTGCTGGCCCTGTTGTAGAAAAGAACCCAAACGCACGCCAGCTTTGTTTTGCTCTTTTCCGTGCACGCACCGTCGTGTGATGCATGCCACTTGCGCCGCGCGGGCGCTCCTCAAGAAAAGCCTTCTTCGTGGCGAATCGGACGGGTGTATACACAAAAACACAAATTTGCCACCATGTGCAATGCGTAAAATACTGCATAGACTAACTAGTCTATCGAGCCCCCTCCTAAACGGCTATCGGATCTGTGCTTGGTTCAGGATAAAGTAGCAACCCTGCTGACGGATATTCTTTGACCTACTCGTAGTGGTCGCTGTTGTGGCACCTTGCAGATGCTGCTCTCATCCCTTCGGCTAGCACGCTCGCTGTGGTTTGTTACATGTGTGTACCCACATGTACTACAGTTGTACCTGCAGCATGTTGTTGCGCTCCAGCGCAGCCGCTGCTTTCCGGCGTAGAACGCCAGCCTGGACGTGCTCTTCCCACGCACCCACCCGTCCACCACGCCCCCATTTTTCAAGTGATTTTTGCGTTTGAACTTCTCCAACCGTGTGCATACTGTCGGTCGACCCGTTCGACACAGCGGCCTGCCTGCGACGTACTTGTGTGTGTGCTTTTATTGTGTGTGTGTATGTGTTTTTATTGTTAGCATCGACCGCGCTAACCGGCTGACCAATGAAAAGACGTCAGTCTTAGTGCGGTTGAAAACACAAAACACTTCTATCTACCATGAAGTGTGTATGTGTGTGTGTGTGTGTGTGTTTAAGAACTATACTAACCTGACAGAAAGACCACAACACCCTTCGAGATTTTCACCACAACAGCAGTCAAACAAAAAAGGGATGTGTCGAGGGAAGTCTTCACAGCAGGGAAAATTGTTCTTTCTATTCAGCATTTGAAGCTTGAAAGCCATTTGCAACTCCCACTTTCCCTTTCACTTTCGAACCGCAACAACCAAGGAGGCGGGACATAAAACCTTTGACTCGGAACAACCTTCAATACATGATATGCATTCAATATTCAATACTAGCGTTCAATTTGTGCCATGCGAATCGGGGCGGGCCACACACCCACACCGCTTTGAAGCTCCTTATACAGTCGACGCCGCTCTAAAGACACACCACGTTTTCCCCCCAAAAAAAATGTCTTTAACGAGGGGAAGTGTCTTTAAAATTCCGGGGCCACTAACGCACCATCCCCGGGGCCAATGAAGGCGAAACATATGTCAAAAGGTGCGCATTCGCAGCAGAAAGGCGACCACAAGAGGTACTGTTTGAAACCTACGACACAAGGTGATTTGAAGGTCGCAACCACTGCTGCTATTGTGCTGCAATACATACTTGCATACCATCGTTTGAATTTCCCCGTACTGCTGTACCACCAAAACGCTGAAAGCGATGGTGTTCTACGACCTACGCATCGTACATGTACACGACGGTAGTGCGCTGGTGTTGATATGGGCCTAATTATTTGCTTTATTTTTTTTTTTAGGCGTTGTCCTCCCCGTGAATATCTTGCCCAAGATCTCGCTACCGCACCTGAGAAATATGGAAGGTTGCAAAACGACACTAGGAAAATGTAGGTTACGCAGACACACAAAGACCAAAAATGTCGGGAAAGCACAGCGACAACGAGGACACCGCGCCTCCCAAAAGGTCAAAACGAGGCACAACACAACACAAACGCCAAATTCAACCTCACGAGACTTCACCCAAGGCAAACAACGGACGTTGGCAATAAAAGTGTTTTGCTCTCGAAACCAAAAACTTCACCCGCCACATATCCCGAAGATTCGCCTGCACTTCCCTCCCCTCCTTTGCTATTCGCTTGACCTGAGTTTCATGAGTAAACGAATGCACAGTCTTCGGAAGAAGGTACGCCGTTTCGCTGTACTCGCCGTCTCTTCCATGTGTGTACAAGTAAGAGCGGACATCTTCGAGACGAGAGCGAACCTCGCTCTCTGAAATCGTTGATTTATGCACGACTGGCCTACCGTGATCGCCTTCCTCTTCACTGGACACGTCCTCCTTGACGTGTACGTTTGACATGTTCTCCGTTACCTCTGGTGGCCTTGAGCCAGCACCTGATCACAGTCTGGTCCGAAAAGCTCTCCCACTTTTGGGAAAGGATCTACGTCACATGCAGCATTGTCGGCTGGCCTGCGTCGTTCAGGCCCCTGCAGCCCCTGCGANTTGACGTGTACGTTTGACATGTTCTCCGTTACCTCTGGTGGCCTTGAGCCAGCACCTGATCACAGTCTGGTCCGAAAAGCTCTCCCACTTTTGGGAAAGGATCTACGTCACATGCAGCATTGTCGGCTGGCCTGCGTCGTTCAGGCCCCTGCAGCCCCTGCGAAACAATGATACAAGGAACACAGGGTAAAAAAAAAGGGACAGATTGTTAATCACCAGAGAGCGAGTGGATTTCGCTGGATGCGGTGTAGGGCAGGCATATTTTGATCGGAGGCCTTTTTGAGGCAGCACTAGTGCTGCTGACTGCTGTTGAATGGCACTCGCCTACAGTAGTAATCCAGTACATGCCTGCACCAACTGTTGTCGAACAACACTCGCCTGACCAGCACCAACACAACTGAACCCGCAGCCACAAGACCGAATCACTACCTTCGCCGCCCCCACAACACAGTCTTACCTTCGGATTTTGCGCGAACGCGCTGTATCCCAGTCCTCGATGAGGGCCGCCAACCTCATCACCATCTCAGTCTTGTACCGGCACTTGAGAGGAAACAGGATCCCCATGTACATTGGCTGAAAGACGGACGTGACGTTGGGGGGCAGAAAGATTATGACGATTTGCGGGTCGTCGTTCTTGATGCGGTGGCCTGGGCAGTTGTCCCACAAGAGAGCCACCTTCTTCCCAGTCGTCTTCTTGACAGAGGGGGCGAAGACTTCGTCGAATCACCGCTGGCAGAGTGCAGAGTCCAGCCAGGCACTCTTTTGGGTGTAGTAGGGGCAAGCTGGCTTGCGGACGTGGCGGAAAACCATGGGGTCTTTCGCCGTATGGATGACGGCCAGCGGGACCTTGAGCGGTCCGGTGGTGTTGCAGCAGGCGACAACAGTGGAAACAGCGGCGGAAAAGCCCCGTCTCGTCCATGTTGAAGATTAACTCGACGTCAAAGCCCTCACGCTGCTCCCGAATCTGCGCGATTTCCTTCGCAGCCGCAGCCTTGTTCACGTCACCAGCTTCCCCGTGCAGGTTGATGTGCACGAGGCCATAGCGAGAAAGGAAGAGATGTAGCCAGCCGTTGCTCGCGGTGAAGTTGGTCACGTTCATCTCCAGCCGCGAACTTCGTGGCCTGGGTCTGGATCATGATACCGCTCAACCCGAGCTTGGTTGTCTTCATGATCGTGAGGCAGCAGCAGCAGAAGTGGATATTCGAGCGATGTTGGCGGTTGTTTGGAATCCATGTAAGCGTTCAGGTGGCTCTCAACGTATCATCCTACCTACTGCAACAGGTTGTAGCACAACAAAACAACGCCGGCTACTGCTGTGTAACAGACAGGAAACGAGGCGGCCAGAGATGTAAAAAAGAAAAATGATCGAACGACGTGGGGTCCCTACCTCAAGTCGTTGTCGTGCAATCTTGATCCACTGGTTCGAACGAGCCTCCAACTCCGCGTGTACCGGCGTTGGTGTGCGTTTGGCGCCCATGTTGAGCTCCATGTCACGGGCCTTCTCAAGCGCGGCGATCATGGGGGGTTTCATCAGCTTGCTGACGTATGCCTTGCCCACATTGTAGTCTGCCGCAACCTTGCTCCTTTGCCGGCCGCCTCGGACGGCCTCAACGATTTTCCATTGCTGCGCGACTGTCAGCTTGTTCTTGCCGTGGTCTGATCCGGGCTTCGCTTGGCCGCCCTTCCGCCGCCCTTGCTGCCTCCCGCGCTGCCGCCGGGGGTGCTGACCGTGTCACCGCCCGCGCTGCTGCCAGGACCAGGTGTAGCCCGTTTCCCCGCGCTACCACCCAACCCAGCATCAGCCGCGGCACGTCGTTTTCCCTTTCCTCCAAGCGATGGCTCCTCCTCCCTAGACATCTCTAGACGGTTGTGCTGCGGTCATGAGAGTAAAGTGGAAGAATTGAATGCGTGACAATTAGATCAGGAACATTGTACTACATACTACAGTTCGTGTCCTCCGCTGGAAAACCACTTGCAAAGATAAACGATGCGAAAAAACTTAATAAAAGTATTTTACAAATGTGATACTCCGTAGGTTACAATATGTCGTGCGCAACATTTACACATATGCACAGCACACCTCGTCACTGAAGCGAGAAAGGCGCGTATGGAAGGGGAGGGTGCAGCGCTGAAGTCATGTTGCGGGGGATTTTGTGTGACTCGGGAGACCATGTCTCTCTCCAACGCAGAGAGTTGACGCCATTTTTGAAGGCACAACAATTTTCACGAGCAGCATCTTTTCGGAGCTTCTCGTGTCCAACAGCACAAAAAAGGCCATGGGTGCAAACTGTATTTTTTCTAGAAGCAAAATAGCGAATGCAGGTGCGAAACATTGTTTCTGGTTCACGAGCGGGAATATCGCGATGCGTGCTCGCGGCGTCGTTGCAGAGAGCCACTGCTGCACGCACGCGCGCGCACACACACACGTCAGATAGTGGACTATAGAAACATTTTGTGTTTCCCGCCGCACTGAGACTGACGTCTGTTCATTGGTCAGCCGGTTAGCGCGGTCGATGCTAATAATAAAAGCACACACACATACATACACACACATCCGTAGTTTCGCGGAAGGAACTGCTGTGAAAAATCACCTGTCGCTGTGCTGCTCGACGTCTTCGTCCTCCATTTCCATGGGACTGCAGCTGCTGCCAGCCTGGTCTCCACCTCTCCTCTTCTGGCAATCCGAGCACTCTCTCTGCTGTCCGTGGCCTTCCTCTCCGATGCCCCGACCACAAAACGCGTGCATGGGTCGCCTGCACGGACACTGATGAACCAGTGACACCAGTGCAGATTTGAACTGGCACGTCGGTTCGCCGCATGGCTTCAAGCCGGCAGCAGACGAATCGCTAGCAGATGGAATTAATCTTTCCATACACCCACACGCAGTGTGCGGCTGCAGCAGACCGCTGTTGATGATCCAGGATCTACAGGTGCTGCAGCACATTTTCTGGGGGGGGTCGAATGGTGGAAAACCCTACCCCCCCTACTTTTTCACATCTGCGGGGCACCATGTCTCCGATATTTTTGTGTCCTTAAAAGTGGGGAGTGTCGTTGAAAATGGTGTCTTTAAAGCGGGGACGACTGTACTTGAAACACGGAACACTGCTGTGTGTGGTCGAAGAGAGAGAGAGAGTGAGAGAGAGAGAAGAGAGAGAGGTGGCAGCAAGGAAACTCATTTGTGACTTGGCTTGGGGAGATAACCCGAAACGATGCAACACTGAAGTTTGCTTTTTCGAAAACGTGCTTGTTGGCGCTTTCGATCCTCCTTTTTACTTCTACTTGTATCAAACACATGGTGTCTTTTCAGCTGTCACATGGATAGCACGGTCGACGAAAATAGCTGAGGCACACGTGTGGTATGTGTCTCGGCGCAACACGGATGCATGCCCTACCGCCAAACAAACGTGCTCGCAGAAGCAGGGTATTCCCGTCTGTGACAAAAATCTGTGACAAAATCAAGCCCCCCCCCGTTTGGTGGTCGTTTTGTACAAGCAGCACCGTCCTGCCTTTCTTCTCCACATAACTATGGTCCAAAGAGGCAGAGGATTCGCTTGTGATGGTACTCTGTGTTATGTTACACAGAAGTGTTTGGGCGCTTCGGAACGTCGCCTCTGCTTGATTTTTTTTTTTTTCTCAAGTCGTAGACTTGCATGTACATGCATGCATATGCTCTTGTTGATGAACGAGTCGTCACCCTTTGCGTGGGTGTGGTTGAAGGCCTTGGGTTGGATTCCTGCAGCCAAGTGTGGCCAGTACTTTGGCTTCGCGCAATCCGCGACGATTTTTCCTTGCGACAGAGTAAATTTGGTTTCGACCTCCGTATTCCGAATCAACTCCCCCCACACCATCAGTACCTCGTATTGTTTGTTTAGAAAACTACACGCAACCAAGAGAACGGCTTCCCGTTTTTGAATGATGAAAGTAACCACAGCTGAGAGGGATGGGGTAAATGAAGTTTTTACAGAGAGCACTGGTGTTTCGGATGTTGAACCCTGGGAAGAAGATAAGCCTCTTCGCTGTGTCGGAGGATTGGCACTTAGCACCCCCGCTCTCCCGCCGCCCCCGGGCGGTGCTGGTGCTGCTACGATACATGTGTGTGTGCGTGCATGGCGAGAGAACTTTTGGAAGCGATAACGCATGTTTCCCGCGCGCCCCCCCGCTAGCTGTAGACCAACACACCCGTACGTGGAGGAAAGGTGCCGTCAGAACATACAACATGAGCCTTGCGATCAGAAAGAACTGCTGTTGGACGAAACACCTGTTGCTGCAGCTATTCCCTGGTTGTCCACATCCATCCCTCTCTCTCTCTCGATCTCTCTTGTCTATCTTTTTCGACTGGCCCGCGAGACTCATCGAAGACCGTAAGGGGCGGAGGGATGACACCCCCCCTTTAGACCGATTGTCAAGGCTGATTGCTCCGCACCCCAGATTATGCCAACACCAAGAAGGATGGCTTTCGAAACATCTCGTTGAGGGCTCTCTACGTAGACATATCGGGCTATCGGGCTGTTGCCGCATCCCCCAGTTTGACAGTCGGTCTAGGGGGATACCATCTGTCTGCCTCTTGCGGTAGCGCTTTCAAAGGGTGAGCCGACCGGGCTCTGCCAATACCACGGTACTAAATTGCAGAAACGATCAGGACCAGCGGGTACGAAGCACCGCCAGCCAGGCACCACATGGTTCGGAGTTTGTTTGCACTGCCTGTATGTACAACGCGCAGCAGGGGATGGAAGTGGCGCTGAGGCAAGCGTAATCCCCCTTCTTACCAAAATGCGTTTCCGCGTGTATCACGGCCCAATCCCAGCCCCCGCCCCCGATTTCCTCCTGTACATACAACGGCGGTCGCATCACCCCAATCCCCCCCCCGCCTCCCGCCTTCCCCGGGTCGTTGTTGTCCCCGTCAGGAATCACGCACGCTGCACGAGCAGTTCCGGTCGTCCATGTTCTCCGCCAGCAGGGCCGACCCCCTCAACCCGCGAACCACCATTTCGGCGGGGCCCGGCGGGGCCGACAGATACTGCGACTCGTCTGAGAGTAGCACCTCCGCCGCCCGCATCGACGCGGCCATCAAGGCCGCCATGGCCAACGACGCCAACAGAGGCGCCACCACCTTCAACCACCTCAACCTGACCCCGGAAGGGAGCGCGGCGAGCCTCGGGGGCCCGCCGCCCCCGGCCTGGGCCGGC
>CACKRE030000069.1:49994-63380 GCA_902602495.3 Ectocarpus sp. CCAP 1310/34 | reverse complement strand
AGTGTTTGTCGGCCGTACTCCGCGTACTTATCGGGACTTGTTTGTGTAGTGTATTAACTTCAGACGGTGAGACAACGCCCGTACCCAGGACGCTGTCGTGCTCGGAAAGCAGGAGGAGAAAGAGAGAGTGGCAGCGCGGCTGCTGCACTCAACAAAGGGGGTCCCGGTGCATCATCACCGTACCCCTACCTAAAAGGTTCTACACCATCTGCGTCACACTTGTACGTATGGCTAATGTATCCAAACCATGTCCGTAGACCCACGAACAAGTCTTTGCTAGATTATCGGATTAGCAACTGACACGAGTTTAATGTGAAATATACAACAAACAACAACAACCATTACCCGATTGTGCTTTGCCAAGGCCACCGGATGTCAAAAAAGAAGCAGCAAGGAGGCTAGATCTAGCCGGGTGGAAACTTCCGGCATCGTTGTTTGCCATACTTGCTGCTTTGTCTTAGAAGGCGGGTCCTGGCGTTGGATCCATTTGTTGATGCTGTTGGTATGTCCGTACTTGGGAGGAGAAGATACGCTTTAACTCTCTCTGATTAGGCACCCACGGGAGCGAGGAAAGGAAGGGAAGAAGTGGCCCTCCCGAATTCGGGGAAGGGGGCCCACACATAGTAGCCTTTTTCAGGCATACGCATGATCCTGTCTACGTACCCCCCCGTGCTGCTAGCAGATCTACCATGCTCGTATCCAGACACACGAACAGATGCTTCTAGAGCAAAGTGGACGATGGTGACGGTGCCGGCCCGCACTTAAGAACCTCCAATATTGGGCGAGGCTCAGTTCTTATTGGCGGCCCCAACCCGAGCACCAGTTCTTATTTGCCAAGTTCTTATTTCGTCGTCCGTTCTTCTCCAGAAAGGGGCGTTCTTGTTCTTACAGTATTTTAATATCATTTGCTATATTGTCGGCTGTCAACCATGAGCAACACTAGTACTGCTGTCGATACAAGAAAATACCAAGGCATGGAGCAGCAACTGTCAACCTTCTTGGTCCACAAGGGTGACGTTGGTCCTGCGTACCCTTCCTGGTCTACTAATGCTCTCAAGCAAAACCGCAAGGGGGAACACTGAAAATGAAACGTGTCCCTTGCAAGTAGAGTGACAAATTTACGTGTCCCATGCATCCAGGTGACAACGGCAAATNCCCTTCAAAGAGTCAGCCAAGTATGTACATGAAGGAGCGCACACGCAGCCATTCGTCTGAGCTACTCCCCCACCTCTCGTGGTTTTCGGAGCTAGCCGGCAATTCGGATCCAGTCGTTGTGCGATACGTAATCCTCTCCGTTAGGATTTGAGGAGGACGGAGTCTAAAGCTGTAGAGAAGCACTGCGCCTGTTCGCTCCTTCCGTCTGCTGCTTGAGACCGACTTGGGCCCTCCAAAACTCCGACAGGCACGGACAAACTCCTTTGTGTGTGGTCGAAGATGGACTGCGTCTTTGTACAAACCCAACATGCCACCATGCACAACACACTGCTGCTGCCGTTCACCCGTCGCTGCCCTTCCACGTCTACCTGTCCATGACACATGCTGCCACTTGATGCGACAACATCTGGGAACAACACGGACACAGGGAGTACTCCCCCTACCCATACACACACCGTCAAAATTGAACAACCCCTCATTCCTCCCTTTCCACATACAACTGATGTAGATGCATGAAATGATACACTCTGTCTTTACTTTTGGTCCGCGCTGTCTACAAATGGGGAAGGTAGCAATACTTTCTGCAGACACACGGGCGAGAGAGGTGACCATACCCACTGCATTTAACACACACCCACATGTCGGTGATGAAACCTCAACCACACGCCTCTCGAGTCTATCGGCGGCCACGTCAGGAGGCAATGATGCGATAATGTTCTCCCGTGCCCTTCGCACACTTAATGACGTGCAATTACACAACACCGTCCCGCACATGCTCCCACACATCACACACAAAAGAAAGTTGATGACGAAAATATACACACTCCGAGACGCGCTTGCTCCGCAACCACATAAGGGTGCCATATTAGAACACCCGACAAACCGAGTTCCCCTAAATCTTCCGTCTACAACTTCCCAACATAACATGCAGATAGATACACAAGATGGCTACCAAACTGCCTTGTTGAGCCTGTTGCCCACAGGGGAGTTAGTTATCGTTGTATGCTGTCTGGGAAACCGTAGACAAACAGGTAGCTTTCGCTCACGCTATGGATTCATTGCTAATCTATCTTGGACTCATTTCTAAAAATAGAGACGGATTTGTTGTGTGATATTAAGAAAAAAAAAAAAAACCAGGAGCCTACAGCCGCATCCGAATCTCCGCTGTACTTGTTTAAGGGCAACTTCATCTTGTGCGTACTCTGGTCTAGCTCCAGCTGCACACAGTAGTCGTACAGGTGGCGAGTGTCCTTCTGAGATTGTTGAGTGATCAGCCCTCCAAAGCACNTGGGAAACCGTGGACATACAGGTAGCTTTCGCTCACGCTATGGATTCATTGCTACACTATCTTAGGCTTGTTTCTATAGATAGAGATGGATTTGTTGTGTGATATTAAGAAAACAAAAAACAGGAGCCTAAAGCCGCATCCGAATCTCCGCTGTACTTGTTTAAGGGCAACTTCATCTTGTGCGTACTCTGGTCTAGCTCCAGCTGCACACAGTAGTCGTACAGGTGGCGAGTGTCCTTCTGAGATTGTTGAGTGATCAGCCCTCCAAAGCACCCCATGCCCAGCCTAACGAGCACTCCACGCTGCAAAAGCAATCTGTCAAGAACAACGGGTTTAGCTTCTTGAATACGAAAGCCTGCCGGGATCTCCATTCCCTGTATCTCATCCTCCGGGTCTTGTGGGTCCATGCTGTCGTCGTCGTCCAGAAGAGCTAGCTCGTCGGTCTGGGGTTGAGAGATGTCTGCGAACGAGGCAACGGGAAACACAACAAGTTAGGGTGTCACGTCGCCAAACTCAACCTGAACTTATCATAATTTGAGTGTAGCCGTGCGCTGAAACAAGCTAACGTCAACATGAAGGACATCATCATCAACAAAAAGAAGATGAAGAGTTGGTTTTGTGCAAAACAAACTTACCGCCGTCGTCTTCATCGCTGGAGTCAACGCCCTCCATGAGCGTCTCACGTCCTCCATCGCCCTCCTCCGCCCGCCCCTCAGGCTCATCGTTGCCGTTCTCCGAACCTTGCTCGTCGTCGCTACCGTCTTCATCGTTTGCGAAGGTATACGGCTTGTCCAAACCCTCCAAGGTGATTCGATCATCGCCCGAGCCGTCCACGGTCATGGCCATCCCGCACTTTTCGAAAAGACGGTATCGGTACGCCTGTTGGCTGTTGAGTCTTGCCATGGCCGCTCCCATCCACTGAGTGATGATCAGGACGCGCCGATCAGAAGCTGTCAGCGACGCGGTTTCCCACCTCTCGAGGTTGTCCGACTGGTCGAGCCATATGTCCATCTGCCTCCCGACTTCCACCTTGAGAAATCGTCCGGCTCCTGCATCAACTGGCTGCACCTCGTCCGTCCGTGCACTCCGAAGGGCCATACCAGGCGAGAGTGTTGCAGTGCTTCGCAAGATACTCCTTGAACTCGTCCGTGGTCTGCGCGTGCAAGTTATCCATCATAAGAATGGACCTCGCCTTGGGGAGCTCACCCGGCCCGCGCATCACGCTTTTCTCGGGGGCACCCAGGGGCACGACGCGTGCGTACAATGCCATCCCTCCCCTTCTAAAAAATACAAATGTTGATATGTGGGGTATGTACCCCTCCCAAATCCGATACTCTGCACTCTGTCTGGGATCACTCCCCCCTCTTCCCTACCTCCCCCTGCGAGTATTCTTATCTGGCAGCCGCTGCATTGCTGTCGTTCTTGTTTGTCGCAGCAGTTTTGCACCTCAGGTGTGTGTTCTTGTTCCTAACAGGGCGTGCAGCTGAGCACGTGTTCTTTTCGGTAAATTCTTAAGTTTTGGATTTTTTGGATTTTTTTAGCATCAAATTCTTAAGTGCCATATTCTTAAGTGCGGGCCGGCACTGTATCCGATCCGATTATCTCCGTTTCCGCTATCCGCCCTGTCATCACAGGCCACCGCTCGACCATCATAGCAGAAATAACCCGCATCTCCATCAAGAGTGTCGGGTTGATATGTGGTGCTCTAAGTCCCTCTGGTGCGAATCTTACACTCTCCACTTCCGTCTACCATTCTCCATTCGTTCTGCTTCAAGAAGAGTGAGTGAGTTAATACAAGCAAACAATTGTGGGGGGGGGACCGGTGGAAAATATGTCAGCCTTTCCCAAACGTCATTGACTGCTTTCTCTCACAGGAATTTTCCAATGGGTTCTCTCCCTGGGTTTCAGCGTCTGCTACGGGATAGCCTAGACGATCGTACAAAATGGACACTGTACAAGAAGTATTGAGGGGTGCATGCTTCCAATAGTTGTCAGAATCGTTGTCCATCATAGAGAGACTTTACAGAGGCGATCCCTGCTGAACTCGGGTCCGGTCATGCGTGCTGGGCTCCCCCTTTATGTATCGACTACCTTATTCGACCTATTTTTTTCATTCGCCCTTGATTGTACTCATCACGAGAAACGGAAACTGCCTCGATCTTTGTCTACTGATGGGGTAAGGCTACACCGGTGTCCACGCCGTTCGCCGTGTCAAGAGGCTCCGTGATTGTGTTTTTTTCTCCAACGTGTTGTGCTACGATTCTCTTCTCACAGCTCGAATTGTAGCGAAAATACTCTTGACGTTGCCCCCGCCACTGTACCCTCAATGGTCTCCCTTCTCCAGCTAGGCCCTATGAGAAACAAGCCTCCACATCGTTTTGGAGAAATTACACGAGTATTAGCAATCCCGTCAATTAAAACTGTGCCGCGTGTCAGGTTAGACTAGGTCATGTAGCGTAAGTTCGAGGTGCTTGAAGTTGTCCCCCAGAGGTTGTTGCCTGCAGTTACAGCACACCACAAGCAACCACCCTGCTCGAACGCGCTAGAGCCTACCACCACCAGCCCGAAGTTTGACCGAACTGCCGGGTCTTCTAGGTGCTGTGACGCGATACCGCCGTGATTTTTAGGTTGCATTCCCATCATCAAACGGATTGAACACGAATCAAGCTAGTTCACCGAGCATCCTCGTACGCCCAAAACATCTATTAATAGGGGTTTGATATTGGGCACGGCCGTGTGATTGTTGATATATGGCAAAAAAAACTATGCTTTTATAATAATGCATTTTGAATCCAACATACCTTTCTCCCATATTTATTCTTATGTTCTTGTAAATTCCTCACTCTAGTCTTAGTTTTTTTCTTTTCGAAAGACCCCATTCCATTTTGCAACACTATTTTATTGCTGGAACCTGGCGTACCCATAACTATACGATTCGCGCACGGAGTTCCGTTGCAGATTGTTGTCTCACGAACAATGAAAAGAAACGATGGCGAAAAGGTTTCCGAACCTGACGAAGAGATGCCATCCGCGTGTTTCCACCCTGTCACGATCTCGCACGCGCCGACGGTCACCGCCTTTTATTACACCTGTTGTAAGTATTGACCCTGGAAAGAGTTTCGAACGTTCCTGAACGACACGGTGATCTTCAGAACGAAGTTGGAAGCAGAGCCTTGTGCTTAGCTTCCTACGCCGCTGTACTGAACCGCAACGGACCAAATGCCCATAGAGTGGTGGCTACGGTTTAAGAGAGGGTGGTGACAAGCCAATATCACTCCCATAAAAAGGGTTTCCTCTCCTTCGCCAAATTGTGATCAGGCCATTTACGAGCGGATGCCTTACCTATACTGCCATGAAAAGATTATCATGAAAAACGCTGCGTCACGCCTTGCTGTGCTCGCTGGACCCATACATGTTGATTAGGAACAGCGAGCTATGTATTAAACGATGAGAGCATACTTGTCATGGGTCTGAATAGTTTCGGACGATTCAAATGACTAGCTCGATCCGTCCGAAAGAATCGGGCGACTCCTCGGGGGCAGCAGTCGTGTGTCCGCCATCGTACTCGGTTGGTAACAGAAGTACTACAGTAGTAGTACTACTACTATTTATGGTGAAGTCGAGGGTATTGATTGCCAACCAAGACTGGCGGCTCGCACAACGTGTCCTGGCTTGAATATGAGCGACTACGGGCCACGTGGCACAGAGACAAGAGAGAATGCCAGGGCCAGTATTGGGCGGGCGCACAGACAGATACCTCGCGCAGACATTGTACATCTCAAAGTTGTCGCAATGTCGGTCGACCACATCACCACCAAACCTGTGGACTTTAACCACCGCAGACCCTGCATTGGTGCGTCCTGAAGTCTGGCAGTGCTGGCGTGTGATTGGGAAGGCTGAAGCAGCGGCTTCCCGCTGCCCCGGGCACGTTGTCTTGGTTTTCCGTGGTTGTTATGTGCGACGTTTCTGGTTCCTGGTTTCGACGTAAGAGAATAGGATATAATGAGGGAAGTTTCTCTCATACATCGGCAAGGCGTGACAAGTCAGTTTTACTCTCCTACATCCGTCTTACTCTAAAATGATCTCACTCAAACCGTAGCCACCACTGTATCAATCTAAATCCTCCCTCATCCTTTTTCCTCGTCACCACCCCGTCTTCGCTCACTTGACTCAGGTCACAGCCGATGGCTGGACGCTTTCACGGTCTTCCTCAGCCAGAACTATAGCGGAGGGGCGGGTTGGCTTCCCTCAACGTCTGAGCTGCGGTTGATTTCGTTCCAATCCTGTGTGGAGTGTCGCAGCCTCTCAAGACTGGCTCTCCGCGTGTCCAGTGACACGCCGAAGCATCTGTGGGCCGCTGGTGGAGCTACTGACGCCGCCCTCCCCAGGGACCGCAGTCACGGAACGGTAAGCTCGGCCGCGAACGTGCCCCCATTCCGAGTCGTCAAGGCGACCTGGCTACTGCCAACTTTGGCGTTGAAACGCACAGGACCTGCGTTTGCCGGCCTCGAGGAACTCTCCCTGCGCAGCTTCAAGTTCCGCAGCAGCGCCGTCGTGTGGCCTCACGGGTTGAAGGAGTTGGAGTTCACGGCGCGTTTCAACTTGACGCTGGAGAACTTTTCGTGGCCAGCCTCTCTTGGAGAGGTCGTCTTCGGGATATGTTTCAACCTGCCGATCGACAAGGTATCGTGGCCGGCGTCACTGCGGCATATAACGTTCGGCCGTGAGTTCAACCAGCGTATTGACAAGGTCAAGTGGCCGGAATCGCGCTCACCTTCGGCTGGGGCTTTAACCAACCGATCGACGGATCAGTTCGGCCGGGTTCACTGCAACAGATCACATTTGGCCATTCCTTCCACAGTCCAACTGATAAGGTTGTGTGGTCGGTGTCGCTCCAGCGGATATCCTTTGGGTCTTCATTCAACCAGCGGATCGATGGATCATGTGGCCAGCGTCAGTGAAACTAATGACCTTCGGCGACAACTTCAATGCACCAGTCCGGTCGGTGGCGTGGCCAGCTTCGTTTCAGCAGGTCACGTTTGGCTCACACTTTATCCATCCGATTCGCGGGTCAGTGCTGCCAGATTCGTTGCAGCACCTCAGCTTCGGCCGGTGCTTCAACCAAGACGTTGACGGGTGTGCGTGGCCCCGTTCGCTCCAACGACTCACGTTCGGATACAACTTCGACCAACCGATTTGCAGATCGGTGCTGCCAGATTCGTTGCAGTAACTCTCCTTCGGCGCGTGCTTCGATCAAGCTGTACACGGGATTACGTGGCCCCGTTCGCTCCAACGGCTCACGTTCGGATACAGCTTCAATAAGCCATTTGGTACAATGGTGTGTTCAGAAGGACTGCAAGAAATCGAATTCGGTTTTTGCTTTGACCAGCCGCTTGTCAGAGTAGTGTGACCAGCGAGACTTCGTAAAGTGGCCTTCCGCGGACGCCGTGACGCAGGCTCTCGCGCGGTCTTCCGCCACTGGGGCGAAAAGCGCACTCGAACAGGCTTCAACCAGCCAATCAAATACGTGTCATGGCCATCATCACTACAGCAACTAACGTTTGAAGAGTCATTCAATCAGTCGATATCGGGGGTTTCCTGGCCTACGTCACTACAGCAGCTCACGCTGGGACACAACTTCAACCGGTCCTTTCGATCCGTCCAATGGCCCGCCGCGCTGGAAGTTCTCATCGTCGGAAACTCGTTCGACTGCGAAATCGAAAACGTCGCCTGGCCAATATCCTTGCGAAGACTCGACCTCGGTGCCAAGTTCAACCAGCCTATTGCTCGGGTGGTGTGGCAGTTGGTCTTCAGGAGCTTTTCATGGGCAATTGCTTCGACCGGCCCATCGATGACGTAGTGTGGTCCGCATCGTTGAGGATTCTGTCGCTTGGCAGGTCATTCAACCATGCCATCGCCAGAGTTGCTTGGCCAGCATCGCTAAAGCAGCTGACCTTTGGTAATGACTTCAACCAATCGATAAAACGGGTGGTCTGGCCTACGGCGAACAACATATTCGCCTGATTGAGAGCGTAGCATCTGATTGAGAGCGAGATTGCGCGATACGCTGTAGCCGGACTACCACTGAGAGGTGGAGCTTGCTGTGTAGCTTGAATTGAAGGGCTAGCCCGTAGCTTCAAGCCGCTACCCTGGTCATCCTGTGGGAGTCTCTCGTTGTGGAGCTACAGCGGGGAGCAGAAGCTACAGCAGAGCCCACCGCCCGACGCGATACCGCCCTGAAACAGTTTGAGCAGAAATAGCCAATCTGGGCAAATCTAGCAACTTGTCTAGCTCCTCGCTGCAGCATCCGATGACGATGACACGCATATGCTCGCGAAGCTGCTGATGAGACCTTCAATTTGCACCGCTTCTTGGAATAGCCCGTCCCCTACTTGCCAAGAAATGGCAAGAGGCGTCTGGACCCGAAATTTCAATTTTTTTGGCTCTCGCTCTCAATCAGATACTTCGCTCTCAATCAGGCGAATATGTTGTTGGCGCTAGAGGAAGTCACGTTTGGTGACGAGTTCGATCAGTCGATCGACAAGGTAGAATGGCCTTCGTCGTTGCAACAGATAACCTTCGACCGAAGGTTCCGACCGCCCGGATCTGGGGAAGGGTGGCCGGTTTCATTGGTGAGGTTGAAGGTCGTACGCTTGCCTGACGATCCGCCGTTAGCGTTTCCGGGAGTTGACGTCGAAACTGTAGTGGTGAGGAAATGATGGGTGTTCACTCTCGGACTCCGGAACATTGTGTAACCTAACCTCCCGCACACTTGTCATGAAATCGGCGATGGTACATACGCGGCGAGTTGCCATGTTTGCAACCTACGTATCATATGAATTTTGGCGAATCTCCTAGTAGTTAATGTTTGTGTCATGTGCAATTTTTCCTTGGAGCCTGGGGGAGCACGGAATGAACCTATGTTCATAGTCGTCTCTAGACAACCAATAAGCACGGGCTGATTCACGACAGGTGGCAGTCATGGCGGCGATGTCACAATCATTTACGCAGAGTTTCATGTGTTTTCGGCAAATATAGCCTGGACACCAGAGTATTCCAAGCGTCTTGAATGATATCGATGTGCTAGAGCGGTGTTCATGTGCACGTCATAGCTGTGTATAGCCTGTCCACGAGGGCGAGGAGGCCACCCAAAAGCAGGGGTTGAGTGGGAGCAGGCGAGAAAAATGGCGAATTGCGTGAGTCTTCAGTTGACCATCCAAAGTATGTAGAAAATGGTGACGATGTACCGATCGTTGAGGAGATGCAAATCGTTGCTTCAGAGGATGTGAGCAAGACTGAACATTGTGTGTCGAGCGATCAGTGACGAAACTCAAGAAATTGTTTGCTTTGTTCTCCTTTTGAATGACGGCACGCCCAGCGTGTCGGCAGAATGGCCTTCGTCGCTTCAGCTACCAGCCCGGTAAAGGTTTGGACCGCCCGAGTCGGGGGAAGGTTGGCCGCGGTTTCTCTGACAAAAATCTGAACGTCGTAGACTTACCTTACGATCCGCCGTTTTGGTTGTCTGGACTTCAAGTCGTAACTGTAGTGACGCAGAAGTGATCGATGTTCACTCGACCTCGGAGAGCATTACTTGTCTACCCCCTCAATAGGCCTATTGTCAGCCCCAATAGGATACCGCCCGGTAGAGAGTTGCCTCGCGTAACCTATCCCAAGAATTAGGTGATGGTACTTAATGTTTTCGGTCATGAAGTGTTGAAGTGACGGCAACGTTGGAATAATTGCGCAAAGTTGTTTTCGGTTCATAAAACGCATCGATACCACGATATTCCACAAGCCTGGTACGATAGCGATGTACTAGCGCTCGTATTCGTGTGTTCATTATACCAGGGTGAAGAAGTGTCCGCCTGTCCAAGAGGACGTGACGGCTATCAAAAACAATTGTACTTCGTGTCGAAGCAAACGCGTGAAAACTGCACATCACTTTTTATTTCGCGAGCTGCAACGCGAGGTCGTCATGAAGCAGGGTGGCAGATACCTCACGCTCTCCGCTCGAACCATTGCTGTATAGTCTTGAATACAGCATGAACAGGTGCTTCAGGTTCGTGCTGGAACTATTTCGTCGGTTCCCACACAATATAACACCATATTTCGTTCGCGAGGAGCTTCTCAAGAGCTCCTAAGCTTTCAAGGGACGTGGTAGCAACAGCCGTCAGCCACCGCAGGATCCATTCTTCTCGCGTCTGCCACACATCCAAACCAGACAGTCTGGGTCACGCGCCAGAACAATGGACTTTTGCCAAACGAGAAGTTCATCTATCTACATGTCGCCAAAGATCTCTCTTCCACTCCGACACCAACAAAGTACTCTGCAGCAGTCCCTTTCATGACATAGTTGTTGATTATCAGAGAAACTACTCTGTTGTTGTGAAGTGGGTCGGTTAGTTGATGGCGTTTCTTTGGGTAATGGGTGAAGATTCTTGTTTAATCCTTAACGGCCGGCGTGGCAGATACCACAACCTACAGCACCAGTGTGTGTGGATACATCGGGTGCTCTTCGTCTATATACCTTGGTACAGTATTATAGTAGAGAAATAAAGCCTCCAACTAAAGTACAATCCTAGAACTTGAGTAGCATTTGTGAGCTCGTGGTAAAGAACCCCTCGCCAACACTAAATAGCGGCCATTCGTAGCACAACCCTCGGAAGGAAAAACTCCAGCCTCGGCCAAAAGCAGAGCAGGCGCTAACTGCCACTCATTTCAGATGGACACTTCCCTCTGTCCTCGAGTGTGGCGACGGTTGTGATAGTGGAGCCTCGGTCTACCTAAAACAGTTCTATGCGTACCCCGGGAATGTCTCCAACCGACGGAGTGCTATGCCAACACGGACCACACCCCCACTGTTCTGCCCTGAAATCCCCCGAATTCGAATCAAATATGTGTGCAAACGTATGTTGATTGTTCCGAACAAAAGTTAAGAAGTTAACCCTTTCGTGACTACACCCCCCAATCGTGCATGTTAGCATGCACGATAACTCTTATGTGCGACAGTTTTCGAACCGAATTGAGCTGTGGATACCTGCATCGACGACCGCTCGACGGTACGACTAGACCGCTCGAAAAGAAACAAAGTAACGACCGGGGACAGCAAAAGCACGTCCCCTATACAGAAAATTGAAAGCCTGGGAGTTGCAATGCTCCGCAGCACCCTGCATCCCGCGCTGCTGCTGTGCTGCTGTGGACCTCAGTCCAGCACGCAGAAACGCGATCATGAGGCCGTTTTGACCTCCCAGAACTGAGCAATTTCCTCTGGGTCCATGGTGGTGATGTTGGTACTGTACTGCTGTGGTGCTGGCAGGCTGTGGCAGGAGTGACAAAGTGTCAAACAGAGACACCCGCCCCCGTGCCTTCGCGTTTTTGAGAGGGTTTTCGTGACTTCAGGGACGATAGCATGCATGATAAAACCTGTCTTTATCTGGTACGAAAAATCATGCTCTCGCTGTTGAGTTGTGTGCCCTCTTCCTTGCCTTCGGAATGTGGTTGCAGAACTGAAGGCCAAGCTTACGAGGCCTCTCCCCGAGTTCTCCTGCGCGAGTGTGCGTTCGAGTGTTTTCCTTGTCCGTCTTCAACCAACTGCCACCACAAGGCATAGTCTATCTCTCGCGCGGCTCGTGCTTGCTGCTGCTGCTGCTGCCGCGGGCTGCTGCTGCTGCTGCTGCCGCTTTTTCATTTCGTTTCGCATGCATGCATCCCAACAAACCGTACGTGCGTGTGTGCTTCTTGTCTCCAAAGGATTTCCCACCCAACCAAGTGGCATTGGAGGCGGTGCCACATGCCTTGCGCCAGTGTGCTGCATCGGCGGCGGGGTAGCGTGACATGTAGAACTGCTGTGCATGCGATGTATGTCTACTGCTGCTGCTGTATCCATGTATGCCATCATCATGTGATAATCGTGTTTGGGGTAAAGAAATACGGCGCCCTCTCCTCTCTCTCCTCCGGTTTCCAACAGCACCTACAACAGCAGTACAGCAGTGTAGTTATCGGTCACCCATCACAGTCTTCACGTGAGGGTTACGCTGCTGTTGGGCACTAAACCTTTGTGGCACCACGGGGTGCGTGCGGTTGACCTGTGTGGGAACCTGTTGGTGCGCAAACGTGCAAACGTTCAAGTGTGTGTGTCGTGTGTGTCTCATGACTCATCGGTCTATTCGATCCCGGCAGAACAAAAAAAACCGCGGAAGATCCAGAAAGAACCCAGTCACGAAAGGGTTAAGACACGTGACTGCTTCGCCACAGATCGGCGCAGATTGTGCACCTTCATTTCACAGCAGTGGTGCGTCATTTGATGTCGACTTGGTTCCTGCATCAACGCTCCTCCCTACCAATGTCAAGATCAAGACATCTTCTCGGTTTCCAAATGCCCTTTCCGTGACATGTAAGAAGTGTACCCACCGAGCAACCAGGGACGACTCGTTAGCCACGCACGTGCAATATGTGTCGTACGGAGGTTATTCATAGCATATTATGCCACTATCCCATATTGATGATGCGGCTACATTTCCTGTCATTGGCTCGGAGGAGACACGAACTCTCATGTCAATACTGCGTTAAACTGCGTAGTTCGCTTGACAACACGAGCGCTGGCTTGCCACATCTTCTTGCCATCTTTTTCCGCCACACGGCAGAGCGTACATCACAAATACACCCACACACGACAGTGTATTCACGCGAAGCATGCACGGCAAATCAGATTTGACACCGACACCACGAGGTTATGTTGGGATTTGTATGCAAGAACTGACTCTATTCTACTGCATGGGTTTTGTGCAGTATTGTGAAGGCGTGTCTCCAAGTCTGTAACCGTCAGGTGAAGACAGCTTGGGCGCCTGTGTTTTGGATCTAATGATCACTCTGTGTTGTATCTACCCAAACTGCGCCACCACTGCCAACTACACAACAAACAGCAACTACAATTCTGTTGTCAG
>CACKRE030000069.1:29926-45813 GCA_902602495.3 Ectocarpus sp. CCAP 1310/34 | reverse complement strand
TGTGAGTACCTCCCCTTACCGAAATCAGACCATATGTCTTAAAAGGGTTGGACGGTACATGGAATTCGCTGCCCAGAAAACTCTGGCAGTTAGTGATGAGTATTCAATTTGAATTGTTCGAGAGCATGCATTCATGTTGATAGCATTTGTCGAGAGGACACTGGTATTTGTTTCGAGAGGACACTGAGAGAAAGAATTTTGTGTCTTATGTATCAGAGCTAGTCATGACGTAGTTCTTGAGAGGACATGTTGGGATTTGTATGCAAGAACTGACTCTATTCTACTGCATGGGTTTTGTGCAGTATTGTGAAGGCGTGTCTCCAAGTCTGTAACCGTCAGGTGAAGACAGCTTGGGCGCCTGTGTTTTGGAACTAATGATCACTCTGTGTTGTATCTACCCAAACTGCGCCACCACTGCCAACTACACAACAAACAGCAACTACAATTCTGTTGTCAGGTTATACTGTGAAACGTTTCCAACCACGTTCAACTTTGGCCCATCCACCCTCCCCCAGACACACAAGCAGCCCGACGTCGTCACGTAAAACATGCACAATGATTTATAGGTCAGTGTTGTCTCATCATTAACGGATGCCGACCTAAAGACGATACATCTGCGCCGGACATGCGTGGTACCGTTTCCATCACACCTCGCGAGGCATTGGGGGGGGCGCCATCATAACGCAATAGCTTACAACAGAAATTGCTATCCTGTGGGTGGGTGTAGCCCTTCTCTCGAGAATCGTTGAGCATTCGTGCGGGTTCTTCTGTTCGTTTCTAGACTATACATTTTTCCCTCCAAAAGATGTGCAATCGTTCGGCGGATGTCAGCAGGTTACAACACGAACACATGTTGTTGTTGTTGTTGTTGTCTTCCCATTAGTCTAGTCTAACACATGGACGCTCTTTTTCGCGAAGTCTCCTCCCAGGAGCAGAACCCACCTGCAATGGTTGATTTCAGTTGTGACACGCGGAAAGTCAGCAGGCCGGAAGGGATACTCCTTCGCTGCTTGTCGGTGGAACCAACGGAGAGGTGGAGCCTAGACTAGACTACTGTCACCCCCGCGCGATTCTGGCAGCGCTACACTCTCGTCTGCCTATTTGTGTGCCTCTTCCATATTCCTCTTCCTCGAGTCACACGACATTCATTTTTCCCACTGGCCCAACTACTGCTGCCTCTGCTTATTTCAGCAAACTTTTTTTCACAACAATAACTGTCTTGGGGGGACGACGCAAGTCCCCCAACTTTGGTGGGGGAGTGACGCATGCGATATATGCGGTGGGAGATCATTCATGATTATTTTATTATAGACTAGTCAGAATTCGACTGCCATGTACACTCCCAGGACCCGTAGTGGACGCTTGTAGGCTTCTTGGTGCTCTCCTATGCTATTGACTATTTCAATGATGCTAAGCTATGCAATGCTAGGCATACGAAGGCTCCAATGCGGCGTGCGGCACGCGGCGCAGTCGCCGTCGTGCTGTCGTGCTGTTGAAATTGACCAATCACAGTAGTCATGGCAGGCGCTGACCAGCAGAAGTGGTAGGTCCGCGGTCCGCCGGCCAACGGCAGCGAATTTGATAACGGGACTTGAAAATGTGTCTCCAGACTAGCTCAAGGCCCTCTTCACATTTACACCTACTCTTTCCATGTTGAACTTTGCAGCCATCCATGCGCGCTGCTTCGTGCCGTTAGGGTACTGTAGGTGCTGGCCGATGCTGGCCACACGGAACCTCTCCGAAGCGGCATAGCATTCTCGAGGACCGTTCCAGAGCCTGGTTCTGGAACCTGGACTTTCTCACGGTCTTGTGGGGGACTTCCGTTCGCCACCTCGTCCCACACGCTCTTTGATATGCCCTCCAGCTCCATTAGAGGATCTGTGTTCCAAAGCCCTGCGAACAGCATGAAGACTCCTGCGGCGGCAACAGGCGGTCGAAGCACGGAGAAATCGCCCAACGTGCGGCGAGACTTTGTATCTGAGAGCGACACACCAGCAGCAACAGGTGCGCTTGAGCCAGCGTCTGCGCTTCCGAGATCTATTGCTAGGACTTTATTACATGCAAGGACTTACGAGTCCGCTTGGCCTGCATGCGCCTGCATGCGATATGCCGTCGTGCACGAGTGGTACAACGTGACTGCTTATGCGTTCCCAACCGCGGGCACCTGGCTGGCTGGGGCCGCTTGATCCGGTGATGCCGACCAACCGTATCTATTTGCCGCATTCAACCTCAACCAAACTTCAACCTGATGTAAAGTCTACAACCACTAGACGATGCACAGCAGTCTTGGGCGACCACGACACCTTCACCTTGGAACGGCGCGCACAACAGCAGCACCAACAAATACCACCCAAGGAGAGAACGCTTGCTCAAGATATCACTAGCAGACAGGAGATTGCGCATTTCCTCTAGTCTACAGCAGTGCCTGTGTTCCATGTGATGCCACAGATCAGTTTGTCGCACCTGACACATACAAGCACCACATCCTCGGATTTAACATGCAACGAATGCAAATGACAAACCTCATGTTGGCAGAAGCAAGGGTCTATGGGGATGTGCAAAGGTGATCACCTCAGCATAAGAGATTGTTGGTAGAAGCCGCCTACTGCTGTACAGTAGGTCAGGGCGAACAGCAGTCCTTGATGAGATGGATGTGATGAGTCGACGTAATGTCCGGGCAAGTCCGGGTGATTTTTTTTTAATCCGCCAGACATCTACATGTAGACTGCTGCTGCCTTGAACCTCCCCGGGTGGGGTGATGTACAGTATTTGACCATTTGATGGATGTCTTAATAGACCCCCGCGGACGCGTCCGTCAAGTCCGCGGACCTCCGTGGACGTCTGTGAACGTTCACGGACATCGGCCGTGGACGCGTGCTTGGACTTCTGTCGAACCGTCCGTGGCCATCCATGGACGTCTGCGGACACGTCCGTCCACGGAGATGCCCACGGACGCGTCCGATGTCCCGGCTATAAGCCCCTCAAACCCCTGGGCATGCCCGTGGGCCGCCCATCGTGAGCAAAATTGCAGCGAAATACGTGGCTTAGCCAAGAATCCCTTTTCTTCGGTTGGTTCTCCATTACGTTTGGTTACGGTCACCACCACTGCTGTTTGTTCGACCCACAACAATATACCCGTCCTCCCCACGACATGGCGGACAGTAGGATGTAACGAAGGAAAATAACTCCAAATTCTAGAACATGCTCCAAACTCGAGAACAAAGGAAAACGAAACGAAGTGACCCGTGACCCGGGTCATCGTCAGGCCATCACGAACATCGTGTCCGTCGAGCAATGAATATAGGAAGTCAACTTTGGAAAATAAGCTCGTATTCTTGTTTTTATCATGGAGGGATTGGTTTGCCGACTGTACGTATCTTTTCACGATATATTTTTGAAGGACGGCACCCATTATGTGGGTAACCTTTTAACAACTCTATGAAATGTATTTTAACTTTTTTTCCAATTGTCCAGTCGACCCCAATTCAAGACCCACATGGACCATGCGCCCGGACAAAGTCACCATAGGATTCCTGCTCCGGCGATGGCGACTCGCCGGCGAAGACCTGGTAGGCTGGTTCCCCACGGCTCGCCCTCGCCTGTTATCTCCGACGCCGCGCCCTCGCGAAGACTGGGTGGAGCGGTGGTGGTCGTCCGTCCCGCTCTTGGCCGTCGAACCCCGGTCGCCCCAACGGTTCTTCCAGCTCTTGGACACCAGAGCCGCCGACCTACTGAAGTCCTTGTCCTCTCCAGAACCGTGTGCAGGGCGTGAAGAGGCCTGCCGGGGGGCTTGTAGATCGTGCTTGAAGTCGTTGGTCGAAGCAGCACGAGCAAGAGGCAGCTGATNAAGACTGGGTGGAGCGGTGGTGGTCGTCCGTCCCGCTCTTGGCCGTCGAACCCCGGTCGCCCCAACGGTTCTTCCAGCTCTTGGACACCAGAGCCGCCGACCTACTGAAGTCCTTGTCCTCTCCAGAACCGTGTGCAGGGCGTGAAGAGGCCTGCCGGGGGGCTTGTAGATCGTGCTTGAAGTCGTTGGTCGAAGCAGCACGAGCAAGAGGCAGCTGATGTCCTTCCTCCTGGGTCACCACCGACGTTCCTTGAGGACCTTTAGGAAAGGTGGCACGACGGAGAGCGAACAACAGCTGGAACACGGACTGCCGCGAAGAAGGCGGAAGTTTCGCGAGGTACGGTGTGTGGTAGATATGCCCGAAAGCAACGGTGTGCGGTGGGGGGAATTGTGCACGGACAAGTTGTTTGATGCCAGCCCATGCAAAAAGAGCTGCCAATCTGTCCTCATCGTGGAGGGTGACACCTTCTGCAGGCATCTCCAGCGGGCGGGACAGGAACGCTGTATCTCCAACGTGGAACTCGTACACCGTGGTTGCCGCCGCAAACGATGCTCCGTCTTCAGCACCGGCCGGAAGACCCAAAGTCACCGAAAACTCCGGAGTCGCTGTCCTCTTCCGCTCCTTCTCGTTCGTCGGAGAAGCTGCCACCTCCCGCTCCTTCTCGTGCGGCGAAGCGGTACGATGGGAACCAAGGTGCACCTGGGATTGCGTGGGGGGGGGGACGATAACACGGCGACGGGGGTGGGGGGCTGCTCACGGGTCCTGGTGGCGGGGCTCCAGCTCCTTCAGCCGCGATCGGAGCGCCCCCTGCTTCGCCCTAGCCGCTTGGAGATACGCCTCACGCTCCGCCAGAACAGCCGCACGCTCCTCCTCCTGCTTCCTCGCCGCAGCAGCCAGAGCAGCCTCACGTTCCTCCTCCTGCTTCCTCGCCGCGGCAGCCGGAACAGCCTCACGCTCCTCCTCCTGCTTCCTCGCCGCAGCGGCTAGAGCAGCCTCCCGTTCCGCCAAGCGCTCCGCGTCCTCGCGCTTCGCCTGCTCTCGCGCCTCCACCTCTGCTATCTTCCAGGCAAGACCGTCGCACCACATCTCGCTCAACCTTTGGTACGACATATACTCGTCGTGGGGCAAGAGGATTAATCTGTTTTCCGGCGGGAGCGAGAAAGGAGGAACGAAAGGGGGGAAATCGGACGACAGATGGGCCGCTTCTACGATATCCTCCAGAGAGACACGTCCGGTGTTGTAGGCCCGCTCCAGTTCCGCCGGATCTGCTGTGGCGATGTTGTCCAGCAAATCGTCGACGGTGAACACCATGGACATGGGGGGGCTCTCGTCTTCTGCACCCGCCGCTGGAAACTGCTCTGCGGTGGGAGCCTTGCCCTCGGGTTCGTAGTCGACGATTTCTACATTGTCGCCCAGGAGTTCCACTTTGCCGCTGGACATGGTGTCCTCTTTGTTAACAAGAACAGGGCCAGAGAGAGGGTAGTTACGATCGATTTTGGAAAGGGCAGCAGGGCCAGAAACAGTAGATGTAGGATAACCAACCGCAGTTGAGGCCGCAGCACCAAGAGCAGCAGAAGCAGTAAAGCCGGGTGCAACTTCGGGAAGAGCAAGCCGAGGTCCATGCGAAAGGCGGAGATATCCACAAGATAGCATACGCCCAGTGATAAAAGCTTGGTGCACACGAGGTTGAAGCGGATCCAACCAAGCAGGAAAAGCGTCCAAAAGCACACCATGCCACGCACAAACAGCAGTAGAAGCTAGCACAAAAGGGCCCGTGTTGCATGGAGACACGAGTTTTTCCGACCAAAAGACACGCAGAGCAGCACGGCGTTCCTCCGCAACTGGTACCGAAGTGCGAGCAAATACAGCTGTGGGTTTGCGCTGTTGAAAGGTTTCCGATTCAAATGCTTTTGAGGGTGAACGATTCCCCGAAAAATAGTGCCATGTGATTTCGAAAATTGGAGGGAAGGCTGGTGGGGCGGCTGACACCCAATTCGTGTGCACACATCGGGTTCCAAGTCGATACAAGCGGAGTCAAATCGGACAGCATAACAGGAAAATCCGCGGACATCGGCCGGTACGCCGGCATGAATGCAGTAGAGGTGGTAGCAGACGTGGGAAGCATGCTGTCATCTCGGGTCCCACTACACAAGGCCAGCAACTCAGGACGCTCCATGCAGAGGGTATCCGCCACAGAAATCACTTCATGGACCGCCGATGCAGACAAAATAGCTTTCGAGGGACGGCGAACGTACGAAAAATCACCCAAAACATCGCGATGGCCTCCGAGGCGCGTATCCTTTGCAAGGTCCCAGTCCCGCGGGCGCTTCGCAAAAGCATCACAAGCCAGCATCTCTACAGGAGAGGAAGCAGAGCAGAGGCTGAGTCTAGATTCTCGTGGGTGGTGAGATCAAATAGCTAGCAACCCGGTGGTTGTGAAAAAAGCGTAGCAACAACACACAGCAGTGTGGAGGCCGCGTCCAGCACTCGCTTACCGTGTAATACCAGCTGACGCCAAGTTTCAAGGAGTGATGCCGTGAGCGGTAGCTTGCTTCTAGAGATAAATGAAGGTTCTGTCGTTGACACGCTTGTCCACGACCACGTTGAGATGGGAAAGTTGCTTGTTATTGCTGAGAGACGATCAGCAAAGGTCTGGGATGAAGTGGGGATCCAACTTCATCTCAGGGGGTACACAGAGTAGACAATTCTAAGGGGGTAGGGGTCAGAAGGGTAAACCTCCTGACCGACCCGCATCCTATCACCAATAAAAAATAATAATAAGATGTACCCTAGTCATGGTAGCAGCCACACTCCTTAACAGGTGCCCCTTGTTGACGAAATGGCGTTGCCGCTCATTCCCATATTTTTTTGAACGCTCATTGTCGGCGCTCTCTGTACAAATCAGATCTCTGGATAGCAGCCAACTCGTTTCGGTCTCCGTGGAAGTTTGGGACACCCTGGATGCGCTGCAGTATCTATGAGTTTAATGATGCCTCGTCGTCCTC
This sequence comes from Ectocarpus sp. CCAP 1310/34, assembly GCA_902602495.3. Lineage (NCBI taxonomy): Eukaryota > Phaeophyceae > Ectocarpales > Ectocarpaceae > Ectocarpus > Ectocarpus sp. CCAP 1310/34. Next base: position 38,960 of record CACKRE030000069.1, on the reverse strand, counting down.
TTGGTGCCACTTTCCCCCCGATCTGCTTAGCGTGTCCTGTTTCTCCGACAGTACGGAACGTCGTTGTTTAGAGCACCGCATGGAGTGGACGAGGAGACTGCAGATGGCTCGCGGCCTGACCATTGAAAGTTCGTTGTTTTTACACACGTTCACTCGCCGAACGACCGAAGCTGCCGGCACTCGAAAATGTTGTGCCGATGTGGGACGTGTATGTGGTCATCGCTGACCGTTAACGTGTTCGTCCGTTGGCATATCAGCTTGGTAGGGTGCCGCTTGGTGTGGACCCATTCCATTTCCGCTTTTCATGTCTTTTTGTTTCTGGACTCGCACCGATTGTACTCCCCATTTGTCTGATCTGTGCGGTACAAATCAGACATTTGAACGACAACCAGCTCACTTCCCTCCCCGCGAGGGGTTTCGACGGTTTGGATGCGCTGCAAAGCCTGAGATCTATGTGATGCCAAGCCTTCCCCTTCGTGGAACTCATCCACCTGAGCTCAGAACGCGTCCTGGTGTTGTAGCTCATACCTTCGAGAGAAAATATTCGTCGGGTAGAGCACCCCGTCGAGTGGACGAGGGCAACGGTTGCGGTTTACTCGTTGTCCGATAGACAGATACGCGTTCTTCTTTCCCACGTTGTATTTTCCCCGAACATCTGAGGCTACCGTACCGAAAGCCGTTTTCGCTGACGTGGAACACGTGTTTGGTGATCGCTGACGGTTCACGTGCTAGTTGTTCCGGCATCACACCAGTGATGTAGGGTCCCTTTTTGGTGTCAACACAACATACGTTGTCGTTCATTAGCATATTTCCTCTAGTGCGCACCGTCGGTACTCCCCGTTTTGCGGCTGCTCTGTGCGGTAACACTTAGCTCGTTGAATGAAAACCAGTTCGTTTAATTCCCCGCGGGTGTTTTGGGCTGTTTGGATGCGTTGCAATATCTGTGAGTTGTGTAAAGCCTGGTCTTTCTCTCAGTGCAACTCATCCACCTGAGCTACAGAACGCAACCTATTTCTATCCAAACATATCGGTCAGAGCACCGCATAGAGTGGAGAAAAAAGCTTGCTGCAGGCTAGTGGTATGACCATAAACAGCACTTATCCTTGCTATCCACGCATTTCTGCTTGCGAGCGCCACCTCAGGGGAGTATTGAGAAACCTTTTGAAAACCCTTCCATCAGCCTTGTTCGATGGGCTGCATGCTCTCGAAGATCGGTCGCTCAATGGAAACGCTCTTGAGGCACTTCCCGCCGCTATTTTCAACGACCTGGGCGCCTTGCATGGCTGTTGGAAAAGACTACGGTATACGACTGCCTGCATCAACGTGCATTTATTTGTCGTCTGCGAATGTTGGTGAAGCATGTTCTGGCTCGGACTCTAGGCTATATCTATGTAGGATTCTCTCGAATGTTTATTCGTGCCTAGTTCGCGGCATCTGAGCACTATTGAATCTCGTACCGGCGCGCTCTAAATTCGCGCGCCTCCGATACGTTCCAACGACCAAATCTGGTTCTCTCGTCCGACTTGAACACGGCGTTGTGGTCGTCCGAGTCAACACGAACACGAAACGACGAATATCGCGTCGACTCCCCACGCAACGGGAGCTGCCAAAACCCTAAACGACTTTTTGACTATGTGGAACGAGTGCTTGGCGATCGCTGACTGTTGAAGTACTTCGTAATATACTGTGTCGCACCAGCCTGGTAGGGTGCCATATTATTTTCTGCTTCCGTTTATTATATCGTTTCTCAACGCCCACTGTCGCCCCTTCCGTCTTGGGCCCGCCTTGTGCGGTACAAATCGCGAGCTGCAGGACAATCAGCTCGCTGAGCTCCCCGCGGGGATGTTCGCCGATCTAGATGCCCTCCAATATATGCGAGTTGTGTAGACTAAAGCCTTGTTTTCTTGAGCCATGAGATACAGAGCCCAACCGTTAGTTCGAGAGTATCGAACTCCAGCGGCGAGAGGACCCCAGAGAATGGACGAGGAGAACGCGTGCATTTGGCTAGTGGTTTGACCTTCACAATCCCCGTTCATGGTACCCACGCCCACTGCCCGCACAATGGAAGCTACTTTTGCTCGTGTTTGGTGTTCGCTAACGGTGTACGTCATCGCGAACGGTTCATGTCCTGTTCCTGTGTGGCACTAGCTTCGTACGGTGCTTTCTGGTGACTAATGTTGTGGTTCCGCCGTGACCATATCTGGATTAACGCGCACAGTCATCACTGCCCGTTGTGGGTGTTCTGTGAGATACAACATCACTTGTCTGCATGGGAATCAGCTTTCTTCGCTCCCCGCGGGACTTTTCGACGGTGTGGATGCGCTAGCTTCTCTGTGAGTTGTGGGATGCCTCGTGTGTCTCTCAGTGACGCTCGTCAACCTGAGCTGCCGCACACAAATTGTTGGTTCGTGAATATCGAATACTCTCGGCGGGAGCACGGCGTGGGGTGGACGAGGAGAACGCTTGGGGTAGGCTAGTGCAGTGGCCGTCCATAGAACATTCTTGCTCCTCAGGCGCGATCCCCGCACAACCGGAGCTACCGAAACGCCAAACGACTGTCCGTGTGTGCATGAGCGGATGAGAATATTCCAACGGGACTGTAGGAAGTGGCTACGCAGATAGGAATTAATAGTCCCCTTGGTTGGTTTCGTGGTTGATCCACGGGGCTCGGACCTGTGGGAGTGCTTGCTGTGGCGCGGCACTCTCTCTCTCTCCCGCCGCGTCCTGATCGTGTCTGCTGTCCAAAATACAAGTGATACCATCATCTTCGACACACACACATGGGTATACTAACACTCTAGACTAGAGTGAGTGTATCCCTCGAGGGAACCCGTGCTGGAGATGAGTGGCGCCGATGTTGCAGCAGAGACTGCCGACGTCACCACTAGTACGTGGGGCAGAGTTGACAACCTGGACAGCAAAGTTCCAGGTCTGACGGACGAGGTACAGCAGCTGGCAGGGCCTCTCCACGCCGCCCTCGGAAAGTTAAAAAAGGAGGGGGAGTTCGGCAGCGCTGGGGTGGGCGCTGCCGGTACGGGCGCTACGTCTGCCCGCGGTCTGCTGAAAGAGGGGCCGCAGAACGACGTAATCACGCCGCCCGCACAGCACGGGGGAAGACGCACCAGACCGGGAGCCAGCCTGGTAGTGCCAAGGATCCCTGCTGGAGTGGACGCGGGCATAGGACCGGGCAGCCGGGACGTCAAGGGGTCATCATCCCAAGAGCAGCCTGTAGCGGTGGGCGCCTGCATAGACTACACGGGTGCAGAAGAGATCACCAGCAGAAGGCCGGTTGCGGAAGGCGAACCGGTGCGGGCATTTCAAGTCCCTGCTAGCGGTGGGTTTGGTAGATTCCAGAACACCGAATACCTCTGTTGATAAAGCGGTAGCTTCTGGGGAAAAGTAGTTGAATTAAAGAGACCCTTGTCAGGAGAGACTGGTCAGAAAGTGGAGTGAGCACGATGTGCAAGCCGTGTCCTCGATACCCTGCGAACTCCTGGAAACCAACGAACCAACGGACACGTTCCGGAACCGTTCCGGAGCACCAGCAACGTTCTACAGTATCTCAGTACCAGTCCTCGGACCATTGCGACTTCCTACACTCCACAAACTCTCGGGATGATTACCTGAACTAAGATACCATGCTCAGACTAGCGCAGCGTCCACAAGATTATTCCAACCACAAGGACCACGAACGTTCCTTATGTCGGTAGCTCAACAATCTACAGAGGATCGACATTGTTCCGCGTATTCAAATCGTCCAATCAGATATTCTACGCAACTCAGTCGATACATACTGCCTCTACCACGAACACCCTCCCTAGGGGCTGTTGTATCAACCAGACCAAGTACATCAAGTATCAAAGCAAAACAACAAAACAATTCAGACTCCTACTTCCTAGATCCCAATGCAAAGTCACGGTGAACTTCAAAAAGGTCTCTCGGTAGAGCCTTCGTGAGGATGTCCGCATGCTGCTCCTTACTTGGGACATGCGTGACCTCGATCACACCTTCCTCCGTCAAATTCCTAAGGAAGTGATGCCTCACGTCGATGTGCTTACTCCTACTCGAGCTCAGCGGGTTTTCTGCGAGCGCAATCGCTCCTTCGTTGTCCTCAAGGACGTCTATCTTACGCGGCTTCACACTCGGCCGCAGGAACTGAAGCATTCCATTTACAAACAGAGCCTCCTTCACACCATCACCCATCGCAAGGTACTCTGCCTCAGAAGTCGACTGCGAAACGCATTTCTGCGTCCTAGAAATCCAAACTACAAGCATAGCAGCCACAAAAACCATTGCTCCTGAAACTGACCTACGGTCTGTAGCCTTACTCGCGAAGTCCGCATCTACGTACACCAACGTGCCTACGTCTACCGAACTATCACGCTTGAACTTCAAAGTCAGATGTGCCGTTTCCAGAAGATAATTGAGGATCTTCTGGGCCGCCTTCCAGTGGCTCTTCTTTGGCTCGTGAGAGTGCCTCGCCACAGCCCGCACAGCGTTAGAGATGTCGGCTCGCGTCTGGCTGGCGATCCACATCAGGCTTCCAACCACCTCACGGAACGGCACATCTCCTGCCCCCTCCTCCTCCATCAAGGACCTGTCATCGTTGTTAAGGGAAGCAGGGATTGAACTAGTGCGAACAATGTTGAACCTCTCAAGGACACTCCTGATGTAGCTCTCCTGAGAAATCTCGATCGTACCAGCCTTGCGGTCGCGAATGTATTCGCAACCAAGAAAGAACTTGACCTCGCCCAAGTTCTTCGTCGGAAGAGAGTCACCAAGCGCTGCCACTACAACCTCAGCCAGACTCTTCGTTCCTGCATACAGAATGTCATCCACATGAATCGCGACCATCCCCACCACCTCGTCTCCCATCATGAAACGCAGGACACAGGGGTCAGACATAGACTGCTCGAAACCAATCCTCTTCAGCTCCGACACTAGCCTCTTGTAGAATGTTCTAGAAGCCTGCTTCAATCCGTATTAACTCTTGTTCAAACAGACAACTTTTTCCGACATTGAACCACAGCCAGGAGGCATCTTCATGAACACCTCATGATCCAATTCCGACTGAACAAACGCCTGCTCAATATCCCAGTGGAGTAATTCCAAGTTGTACTTGCACGCCAACGCTACTACCAATCTAAAAGATGCAGCATTTGCAGTAGGCGAGAAAGTCTCAAGATAGTCCACACCGTACTTCTGCTTGAAGCCCTTCGCTACAAGCCTAGCCTTGGCCTTCACTATCTTTCCTGTTTCGTCCGCTTTCCATTTGAAGACCCATCTAGCATCGATCACATTACAGCCTATCGGGACTTTTACTGCCAATGTGAACGTTCCTGCACTCATCAAGCCTTCTACTTCAGCGGACCTGGCTCACTCCCAAATCTTGGCATATTTCGAACGCTGGGCTTCCTCATAGCTACCAGGCTCTGACTCAACATCCTGTACCACTTCTTTTGGCGATTCCGTCTCATCACCTGCTCTCTGCTCCGACAAAAGTGCATACAATACCTCTGTGCCGGAGATGGGTCCTATGGTGGCCATGAGGCCAGGAACACTCTGCTGATTAACTGCACGAGTTTGCGCGCGAGTCCTGCCTTCTCGTACTTCATCATTTTCACGCGCAGCTGTGTTGAAATCGGCAAGTTCAGCTACGTGTCTCGGACGACGACCGGTCGGAGGGGACGCCTCCGTTTCTACTGGTCTTCCCGACCCATTCAACTCTTCCTCGTCCTGTCCTCCCTGCCCCATCGACTCTACCTCATCATCCCCTCCCGGATCTCCCGTCTCTATTTCCCCTGAATTCACATCTATCTCAGGCACAGGCGAAGACACAGAGGGATTTGCGGGTGAGGACGGTTCGGAGGGGGAACTTGGGACAGAAGGGGACGGGTCTGCACTGCCTGCTTCAACACTCTCAACCTCGACAACTTCAGTACCAGGGGGCACTTACCAGCCTTGCGGTCGCGAATGTATTCGCAACCAAGAAAGAACTTGACCTCGCCCAAGTTCTTCGTCGGAAGAGAGTCACCAAGCGCTGCCACTACAACCTCAGCCAGGCTCTTCGTTCCTGCATACAGAATGTCATCCACATGAATCGCGACCATCCCCACCACCTCGTCTCCCATCATGAAACGCAGGACACAGGGGTCAGACATAGACTGCTCGAAACCAATCCTCTTCAGCTCCGACACTAGCCTCTTGTAGAATGTTCTAGAAGCCTGCTTCAATCCGTACAAACTCTTGTTCAAACGGACAACTTTTTCCGACATTGAACCACAGCCAGGAGGCATCTTCATGAACACCTCATGATCCAATTCCGACTGAACAAACGCCTGCTCAATATCCCAGTGGAGTAATTCCAAGTTGTACTTGCACGCCAACGCTACTACCAATCTAAAAGATGCAGCATTTGCAGTAGGCGAGAAAGTCTCAAGATAGTCCACACCGTACTTCTGCTTGAAGCCCTTCGCTACAAGCCTAGCCTTGGCCTTCACTATCTTTCCTGTTTCGTCCGCTTTCCATTTGAAGACCCATCTAGCATCGATCACATTACAGCCTATCGGGACTTTTACTGCCAATGTGAACGTTCCTGCTCTCATCAAGCCTTCTACTTCAGCGGAATGGCTCCCTCCCAAATCTTAGCATATTTCGAACGCTGGGCTTCCTCATAGCTACCAGGCTCTGACTCAACATCCTGTACCAGTTCTTTTGGCAATTCCGTCTCATCACCTGCTCTCTGCTCCGACAAAAGTGCATACAATACCTCTGTGCCGGAGATGGGTCCTATGGTGGCCATGAGGCCAGGAACACTCTGCTGATTAACTGCACGAGTTTGCGCGCGAGTCCTGCCTTCTCGTACTTCATCATTTTCACGCGCAGCTGTGTTGAAATCGGCAAGTTCAGCTACGTGTCTCGGACGACGACCGGTCGGAGGGGACGCCTCCGTTTCTACTGGTCTTCCCGACCCATTCAACTCTTCCTCGTCCTGCCCTCCCTGCCCCATCGACTCTACCTCATCATCCCCTCCCGGATCCCCCGTCTCTATTTCCCTTGAATTCACATCTATCTCAGGCACAGGCGAAGACAGAGGTGAGGACGGTTCGGAGGGGGAACTTGGGACAGAAGGGGACGGGTCTGCACTGCCTGCTTCAACACTCTCAACCTCGACAACTTCAGTACCAGGGGGCACGGCTTCACGTTTCAAAAGTGTGTGGGCAACTCCTCTTCCAACAAGCGGCCATACCTCGTCTTCTACATCGTCGTCACTATCCTCCCCTCCCTCCTCTGCTACCTCTATCGGCAAAGACGGTTGCAGTGGAGGGAGCCGCGACGGCAATACCTCCCATGTCACATCCCTCGTTTCTTGAATAGTCCCAGCCCTTGTAAGTACTCTATGGCAATCACGCGGGTGGTCTCTCGAAGGACCGACATAAAAACAACTCTCACCCTTCGGCAACAGCTTTGAAGGTCGCTGCCACCTGCAATACGCGGGTTTCAAAAACGGATATGGTCTTGCGGGACGAGGTTCTCCATACCACATTTCATACGGTGATTTAGAGTCGGGGTTGGCAGAGCACGCAGTGTGATTCATTGCTTCGCAAGCCCAGTGCATTGCCTCAGCCCAGAGTTTATCAGTTTTAGGTAACTGCACATGCCCAAAAAGAACTTTAGCCTGAATACGAGCCGCCATCGCGGCCTCTTCTATTAATCCCAATCCACGTTCTGCAACACCATTATATTGCGGACTGTAAGCCGGTGTGAACTCTTGTTTGATCAAAAGCTCGTTGCACACAGATGCAAATTCCCCTCCGAAAAACTCCCCTCCATTGTCAGATCTAACAATCTCAACCAACGATGGGACACCATCAGCACGCACACTTGCAAGAAAACTCCGAAAAGCCATCCCGGCGTCTGATTTGTGTTTCAGGAAATACATCCATGCACGCCTCGTGAAATCATCTTTCACTATCATGGGGTAATGCTTCCCCCCTACGGACGCAACGTCCTTCCTCCCTCCCAGGTCAACAAAAACTCTGCCCAACTTTTTGTCGGATCTACTTTTAGTTTCTCGAGCGATTCCTTTCTTCACAGCCTTAGCCATCGAACACCCCGTACACTCATGCATCTCACCGACCAACTCTGTGCCTAGACGTTTTGCAGTAGTACGAAGCAAGCCCTTGTGCGAATGAGCGTAAATGTTGTGGAACTCGTTCACATCCATCGTGGTTTTATGCTTGGGGTTTGATGGAGTGAGGGCTGCAAGCACAGTGCCAACAGAAGCTTCTCCTAGACGATATGCAGACGCAATCAGCATGCCATCGAAGTTTTGGAAGGTTACTTGTCCTTTAAAAGCAGTCATCACACCGTCAGGACCACCAAGACCATTCCATGATTCGCCATCAAACTCTGCACTTGGAGAAAAGAGATTATACCCCAAGTTGGGAGAGTACAGTACATTCTTCAACTCCATGGAAAATTCACTGTCAGCAGTCACAAACACCAACTCCAGCGTTCCAGAGAAAGATATTTCACACGACACGCCACCAATTCCATTCACACTCTTGTGGCATGGCTTCAAGTCCTTCATGCAGGCGAGAGAGTCCGTCATGTGGAAAGCAGTACCAGTATCAGCATACCAATCCTCGACATATCTAGACTTGTTGACAGCGTTCAGGATCATATCATTGCTGACAGCACTCATAACCAGATCATCTCGCGACGTCAGCAGACACTTCAGGCCAGAAACATCATACATCATGTTTGTCAACCATTCACACGCTGACACTATGAACACCTTGTGTGAGCGAGCAAAATACGCATGCATAACAGCAGCATCAAGCTTACGATCAGCATCCTCTGACAGTGCAGCGATCGAGTTTTGAGTGCGAGTAATACGATCATATAGGCGTGCACCAACAGACTGCTCACCACTATCTCCCTCGGTGGTCTCAGGTTGTCCGGTCTGCGAAGGATGCGGGACGAAGCGAGCCTTGCATTCGGACCTCCTGTGACCCTGCTCCCCACACTT
>CACKRE030000067.1:47131-60404 GCA_902602495.3 Ectocarpus sp. CCAP 1310/34 | reverse complement strand
ACCAAGGGCGGGAGTGTTATAATTGATGGGAAGGATGAGTGTCGCATGACAGAGGGGCCCGATGGAGGAACACAAAATATGTATTAGATAGAAACGCCGAGACTTCGCAGCAAGTACTCAAATCAAAAGAAAAATCAGATTTGACTACTCTCGACTGGCTTGCGTTTCAGAGGCGAAGCCTTCGATAGCGCACTCATGTCTACTCGGAGGGTAGCGGCTGCTGTGTTGAAGTGTTGGCGTGTGAACGTGGCGCGGGTGTGGTGAGGAGACTAAAACGAATCTTTACTTCCAGAAGTTTGGGCCAAGTTTTGACCCAACTAAAGATCCAGAACCCACAGCAGCAGAGAGGGCTACATGCTCCCGGCTTTGTTGAGCGGCTTCGTTAAGCTTGCTCAGAAACTGTGATCGACCTACTACGTGAAAACTGCGCTTGCTACAAACCGCACTAGAGGTGAATAGACGGTAGTACGTGCTGGCTATTGAGGGTGTTCGTGTTTTTTCTCTCCCTGCTGTCAACACACCAACCTAAATACCAAAACCCCGCAAAACGGGACTGTCACCTTTTTGCGAACGGAAGACGAAAGACGCCGGTTCTGCGGATTTCAGCGCGCTTTCACGACACTGATTCCCAACTCAGCGGGCACAATCGGGACCGCGCGAAATGAGTCATTCTGTTCGCTAGGCCACCAGGTGCCACCGTGCGAAGGCGCGAGTCTCGCCATGCGTCTGGGCGCGCGCTATGAGGGCGCGAAGTTAACGTACTGTTTTCAGAGGGGGTCGAATCGCCCCGCTGCGCTGTGAGCGACCCAGTCCTGAAGATCCCGATTCCCGTAAAATTGATTACCTCTATCCGCCTATACAGATGCTTTTGTTCTTAACTCCAACTGACATTACTGATAACTCAGTGTTAGTCTCACACAAACTCAAAATATTCCAAGTCTCCAGTTAGTTTCAATCCACTTACTGAAAAGACTTCACCACATCCCTTTCGACTGAGGTTATATCTCGAACGGTTAGTCTTTCTGTGAGGTTATGTTGACTTTCTAAGAACCCGGGTATTCGCAGCTGGGCGATCTTTGGACCGTGTCTGATATAATCACCCTCACTTACGGCTGACGAAGAGATACCGCTAACGGCGGGGGAGCGGCTCCGAGATCCGGCTGTGTCCGATGCCTCATTCGCGTGCTATGGCAGCTGCTGGTATTTGCGGAAGGCCAACATTGGATGCAAAAGTTGCCACAACCACTGCAAGGGGTAACCCCGCGGCACGACACCAAAGTCCGTGTTCAGAGCCGGGGTGGAGAGGCCCGCGGCAGCTGCCGGTACGTCTTGTCCTGGTCGGTCGGTATCTGTGGGCCAACCTAAACTGGAGATATTGCGCGTCTCCGGTGAAGACAACGTGGATCTGTTTCGAGAGACTCCCCGACCCGGAGGAACTGGTGCCCCCTTCGTCGTCGCACTGCGTGGCCAGCACCCGGTCGCTCGTGGGTGGTATGGCAGCACGGGGCGCTTGGTCGTTAGAGCCGAGAGCGGAACGAAGACATGCCCGCAAAGTTCGGGAGGCCCAAAACAACACCTGCTTCCTGCACTTTCCGCTTGGCGCATGTAGAGCACTACCGCGATGTGCCATCCAGGAGAGTGGGTATACCGGTACTCGCCCCGCCTCAGTGGTTGCGCTGCGCGACCAAGCGTCGGCGATGCGGGCACGAACCAGCTCCTCGAGGTATTATCTCGAACACATCGATGTCATCTCGCCGGAAAGGAGCGCAACAGACCACATATTTCCAGCTAGGTCCACAGGCGAGAGGCCCACTACCCGACCTTCCCACGGCTATGTAGTTCCGGCCACATCGTGCCGCCAGCCGCCGTCGCGCCTCCACCCCTGCCCTGCCCTGAACACGGGTTGTTGCTGCCTGCCGCGGCGCAGGGTGTGACCCCTTCGTTGTGGTTGTGGCGACAACCCCTGCATCGAAGGATGGTCTGCCCCTACACCAACCTCTCCCGCAGCCGCGGCACGCGAAACAGGGTCCACGGCAACAGGCACAGCCAGCCGTGCTAGAAACGGGGGGCGTGCCGGCGGCCGGCGGGGGCAAGGCGTCGCCCTCGTCGCCCCAATCATCAGAAGCGGTCGATCGATCGCGAGCCGCCCCTCCGTCGTTTGCGGGATATTTGCTTCGTTACGTGGCCACAACTCATTGGTGATTGTACCCAAGACGAGTGGCAGCCCACCCCTGGGGATAGCAAAGACCGCCCAGCGTAGGTTACCTTAAGGTTGCAAGTCAGCGCACAGGGGTGCGAACGATTTTCGAAGCGTAATTTCTCCACAACCAGGAGGTTACAGTACCACTGTCCAAAAGGGCGGTTTTGGCAATATCTCATCGAGAGCTTTCCTGAGAAGTATCAGCTGGCGCTCGCACCTTCCTGGTTGTGGAGAAACTGCGCTGTGAAGATCGATCGCACCCCTGTGCGCTTACTCGCAACCTTGCGGTTGTTCTGCCGGAGTTAGCCCTTTCGGCTGCAGCGATATGTGCTCCACCCGGTCTTGCTTGCCAGCAAATGCTACAGCATGGGGAGGAGCCCCCCTTTCACATATGAAGCTGTTGGTATTCATTGTCCCGCTTTCAGGAGAGATGCAGACTTGAAACCCTATTTCCGGCTCTGTCATTTTTCTCCGATGTACTGCTGTGGGACAAGAAAGCATTCTCACCGTTTCGCAAGAAGTAGAGTTTCCAGTAACGGCCTGCTGCCTGGAAACAAGCCAAGATATCTTAGCACACCTCTGCCTTGTCCTCTGCGTACGTTGCACACCGAACACGTTTTCAACCCACCTGTTGGGGACGCACTGATTCGGATTGTGAGGACAACCCCGTAAAGAAAAAAACACACAAAGTGTACTTGCTTCATTAAGATGTTTGCATGCTAGATTCATGCGATCAAGCCGTTGACTTCACCTGGCGATTGCGACGGGGATGTGAAGGGACATCGTGAAGATTGCGAGCTTTTCCAATAATTGTACCGACCGCGAAAGCCGGCTGACCGATATGCAGACATCAAGTGTGTTAGAGCCAGCGGGTAGAGCAAGAGAAATAGACTGTCTTGAGAGAAGAGAGGAGAGACGTCGGCTTCGGGTAACTCGCTATTCCAACTGAGCTCGCAACACAGACAGGACTAGCCGTTTACTGCTAATCGATTATACTGCTCAATCAACTACGCTGACCTCATCGGAAACGTTCGCCGTTCGCATCCGCCTGTTTGGCCGTGCTTGTTCAACTCTGTCAAATTATTTCACCCGGGTGTCCGCGCTGTCACCCACGTCCAGAGCTTCAGGATGGGAATGGATCATCTCAAGGTGACACTTGGTTCATGGAAGAAAACCTTGAAAAGGGGGACGGACGAATACTCAAATCGTTCGAAATCGCGCATGCCCTACAAAAAAGGTGTAGTTTTTCCAGCAACAAACGTACTGTTCGTCATGAGTTGACAAATATTTTTCCAGGGAATCGTGTTAGACGGCCTCGTAAGTCGACGGAAACGACGTTGGCGTATGTAGTATTTGCCGGGAAGCGCGTGTCTATGGCTCGTTCTCGTGCATCCGTGTTGCGACACCTCCGGTAGGGACAACAGTTGTTGTTAGTCCGAGTCAAGCGCTCTCCTAGTCGTAGTGTTAGCGGAGAACAGCTCAAGGATGGCTTTCGACACCCGAATACTGTAGACCCATGTGCCGGTCTTTGGAAGGCAACATGTCTACTATCGTCGCTGTTGATGTTGGCGTTGTTGTTGGTGGTGGTGTTAGGGTTATTGCTGTGGAGTAGATTGTTGCGGTGGCTGATGTGGCGCTGGTGCTGCAGCTGCTGCTCCGTTTGTTGGTGTTCTTGTTGATGACGTTGACAGCGACAGCAGCGAATTTTGGTCAGCATCGCGCGACGTACCTTGTAGAACCGCCGCGTCGTTTCTTCTTGTTGCTTCTGCCATTCCCGAAGGGTAGGCAAGGGTGGTGATAGCTTGAACAAATGACCTAAAGACCAGACACAACGTCCGCCGCCGCCGATTGGGGCCCAGTTGCTTTGGCGGCCAATATCCGACGTGCTCCGTCCCCACCTAGGGGTATGCAGAGATCATGACGTAGTAGTTCGACCCGGGAGACGTTGATTGGCCACACAACAAACGGTGACGACAACAAAGGCTGCTGTTGGTGATAGGGAGTACCCCACCGACGATGGCAACCATATAACCTCACCGCCAACAACGCTTGGAATAACGATTTACATTTGCGTCTACTACACCTTCCTTTCCGCCCCGGAAAAAATGAGATTGGTTCGGATGCCCCAGCCTTCTCGGTGAAAGACCAGGACGGTGCCGAGGTCACCTTGTCGTCGTTCAAGGGCCAGAAGAATGTCATCGTGTATTTTTATCCGAAGGACGCCACCGTAAGTGAATCATGAACACATGCACGCCGGTTGTGGTGTTTTGCCGAAAGCAACGACTGTCTGGGGGATTCGGTGCCCTCGTCGTCGTTGTTGTTGTTGTCGTCGTTCGTTGTTAGTGCTGTTGTTATGCAGTATTGGTGAGCGGCAGTAGCGTCAGTTGCCATTATCCGCCGACCGCCTCGAAGCTAATTCTATGTGGATGGTTCTACTATTTTAGCACTGCTGTTTTTCCCTCTTGTTGGCGGCTACATCTGTCTTCGCTGTTTATAGTAGGACTCACCGCACGTGCCAGAGTGTCCGTGAGGCCACCATTTTCGCTGGCAGACAGGGCGTCCTTCCGAGCCCTTTTTCGTTGTAGAACGTTGGCTAGATGAGTTCAAGAAACAGTAGCAATTCCATAAGTTCGTGATGAAACCGACGAAGTCAAATGCTTCGAGCTGCGTAACACGTTGGCAGATCGGGGAGCGTTCGTTTCGGAAGAATGATGTGATACGTGAGAAACAACCAATGCAAGTCCCCCACCCCCTGTTTACGGCGTGCTCTGGGTTGGTCCCGCGATGGTGGTTGGAACCCCTCCTTCATTTCCTTGGCCTACTATGAAGCCTGGCTGCACCAAGGAGGCTTGCACGTGAGTCGTAGGTGTTGTCCGCACATCCTCACGCAAAGTGTTGGTATTGCGGTGTTCGGTTTCGTACTACTGTGGTCGCCCTGCGTGCTTGTTATTTAGCGCGGGGCATGCACACATGCTACATAATAGCCCTGATGTGTGTATTTCATGTGTTGTTGCCTAAGTTGTTGCTGACGCCGTCATTGTCGTTGCCGTCGATGCTGCTACTTCCCTTAGCTCGTTTAGGCTGCTCTTGCCCTGGCGCCTTCCGATACCGCCGTTCCTGTGTTCTACAAGGCGAAAGCGGGCGGCCATGTGTTTGGCAACCTAAGCAACACAAATGTTGGACAGAAGCCCGCGGAACCCGTCTCATGAGGCTAGCTGCTTGCAGGCCTGTCCCTTTTCATAAGGCCTCGGCATGATTTACCCTTTCCTGTGCTCACACATTTCTTGGGACATAGACAGCAGCAAAGCCTTGCCCTATACTGCTGTGCTCACACTTTTCTCTTGACACAGACGGCGGCACAGATGAGTAGGACCCCGCGCTTAGAACGCAAGTTGAGTGTGTAGTTTTTGTTGTTCAGACTCACGACGAATCATGAACCTTAGGTGGATCAGTTGGTTGGCCTCCTCGCAACGTTAGCCGTGCGCATGCCTCTACCCTGGACCTCAGGAGGAACTTCACACTGCCCAGCCACAATCCCCGCCACAATCACCGGACTATAATCAGTTTTTTCCCTCGTTTCCCCTCAAACCATCAGGTTTCGAGACCTGCAGAGCGACTACGACGCCTTGGACTGCGTGGTTCTGGGAGTTTCGGCGGACAGCGAGGCCAGCCACCAGGACTTCATTGCGGACCTGGGCCTGAACTTCAGCCTTCTGGCAGACACCGACAAGTCAGTAGGCGTTGGTGGGGAAGGGGTTGATTGACTACTGGTATTGTCGTGGTCGACATTTTTAATTCATCGCTTGCTTGGGACATTTCCGTTATTGGCAAGACAGGCTGAAAAACTGTGTGTGCGTTAATTTTTGGCAACAACCGCGCTAACCGGCCGACAGTGCGTCAGTCTCAGTGCGGCTTTAAACGGCGGCACGATCTTGGGGCCCGTGCGTGTGCCTGTGTCGAGTAAGTGACCCAACTAAGTGAAGCTTCTGTTAAGTTCCTTGTAAACCTTCGTCAAATCAACGTAAGACTGTTTTGTTTTGTTTTTACGTTTTTACCTTATACAGGGGCAGGGCCTTTTCTCACCTTTTTGTCAGCGCCGACAATGTACCGCGCCAGATCCTTCTCTTCCATTTTGTTTATTTCGTTTCTCTCTCCGTAGGGTGGTATGTGCTCATGTTAGCTATCGCCAGGTCACCAAATCTTTTTCTAACTCGGCATGCTACCAGCCAATGGGAAGTTGGCGTACGACCTGTTATGTGTCCCTTCATTGGGCCATTTCTCTGTAGTCATAGCATTCTCGTCCGTAGTTCAGAGTGTTCGTTCCATCGGCCCTCAAATCTCAACAAAGTCTAGATGGAGCATGCTGGGGCTTCGGTCGACCAAGTACGCGCTGGTCCGGGAGGGGTGAGGGCATTAATTGATTTTTTTAGTTCTCTGTCACTGAAGTTCAAGACACAAGTCAAGTTCGAAGGGCTTCATCGTCCTGTGGACATTATTCAGTTGATGGGTGACCTCTTGTGGTTTGCACCCGGGCTTGGGACTGGCGGGAGCAACGGTGGCCGGCTGGCTTAACGGAAGTGCGCGGGGGCGGCGGAGGAGTGTGCCTAGATTACTTCCGATTCACAAAGGGCGTAGTAGCGTTTTCGCGGCGGTAGCGATGCTCCCTTCTTTCTGTCTTTACGGCATCTGTTTCTCTGTGAAGAAGAACGAGAAATGGTTTACAATGTCCGTGAGGTGGATTATGTCATCCTTACGAACGCTACTGCGGTAGCACTCATGTAGTTTATGGGTTCAGAGCGAGAAAGTGTGCAAGTGACCGTTCCACAGGCGTGGATCTTCGGGGTATCTCCCGACGTGTCTTTGGTAGTTGGAGTTGTTCCGACTTGCGGAAAGTCTATGCGTCTTTGCGTCGGTGAATTTCTTGCAACTGTTGCTTGATGCTTTGTGGCGCACGTGGCGCCCACTCTCTCCTGTTGCTTGTCTACGAGGGAAACCTAGTAAACGACTTTACCATCTCTTCATTCCTGTCAACCGGGTCAGCCGTGCTTACTCAGCAGCACTAGGCTTGAAACCAATCAACATTAAACAAAACACAGGAATTGCTTGAACAACAGATCCCTGATAAATGCCTACGGGGCGATGAAGGCCGAGGACGAAAACAAGATACAGAGGAGTACGGTGGTGATCGACAAGGAAGGCAAAGTGGCGGCGGTATGGAATCCGGTAAGAAAGATGTCCCTAACCCTGTACGGTGTCATACGACAACTGTACTAGATATATTCGCACCTCAGATACTTAGCTCTGAGACATTAGTGCGTACCATTTCCCACTGAACCCGCACCATGCCGTTAAATCGCTTGTGCCGCGTCACGCCGCGCTGTACGTTTCGATCTACTGGATGTGGTTTTCGTTGCCGCCTGGATTGGATGAACAAGAGATTTCGCTCACCGCACGTCTTTGTCGACATACTGAATCGTTTACCTGCCCACCTTACCGCAGTCTGCTTTGGGTTGGCACGAGGGGGGGGGGTCGCCACACGCGATAAAGAGAAGCACGGCCCGGGGTTCGATTCTTGTTTGCTTGAGGGGGGGCTTGTCATGGGCAAGAAGTGCTCCGCGGGTGAACTTCCGGAGGGGGAGGGAAAGAACCCGCTGTGATACCACAGATGATCTGCACCGACAACAAACAAATTTAATAGTTGTCGTTGATGTTTTAGAATAATACAAGTACACGCTTACAGTATTCCTCATTGGTTGAAGACGCCGAGCTTGTAAGCCCCATGCGGGTCTCGATGGCAACATGCCATAGACAGAAGTAAAAAGACGTTCCTCCGGGGCTATTTACACGTTTACTACTTCAAATTTCCGCCATACCGCGCCAGTTGCCTACAGGCAGTGTCGCTCCGCGCGCTGCATAGCACAGCAATACGTAGCACCATCCTCTCTGTATTCCGTGTTTTGCTCCTATTTGTACCCATTTCTTCGTCATCATGCCCGACCACTCCTACCCAAAGCCGTACCTTGCCCGCTACAACGTGTCTATCTATGTGGTGACACTCGGCTCTTGATAATCGTTTTTTTGTTCGTTTTTTTTGGGCAGGTGACGGCGGCAGAGGAGCACCCTGTGGAGGTCTTGGAGAAGATTAAGGGGATGTAGAGTAGCTCTATCTGTTGGCAGGAATGTTTCACCGCGTCAGTATGTAGCCTACCGAGAAGCAAGCAGAGCGCATTCGGTGGATGAGTGCGTACTACATCTATGTTTGAGGATTGCTACTATGTCGTGAATCTGTGTCGGTTACATGGGAGAGTGTTTTTTTTTTTCTCCCGTCATTGGACTTTGCCGTCTGCCCCTCTGGCCCCCATCCTCCACTTCTAGCTAGACGACCCAACCGGGGTCACATAGGAGGGGGGGTTGGACCCCCTCCTGCGGTTCCTGCCTGAGATATTTTATCGCGAGAATGGTACAGCAATCCCTTCCCTCGCGACTTATGAAGTCGATCAAGTTTACAAACAGCGAGCTTTGCAGCGCGTCGCTTCCAACTTAGACCAGGATTAATTTAGCGAGAAAAAACTTTCTCTGCCGTGTGTGAGTGCGTGTCATTTACTTTTTCTTGGTGGAACATTTTTTCCCACCCCACGAGAAGTGGAGATACCCATCGCAAAATTGGATCAACGTTTTTTTTGTGTGACAGGATTCCTTGATCCTGAACCGCTACAATATTATGTTGACGAGGACCGGCTGATTGTTTTTGGTTTTGACCCAGGGCGGCGGGGTATCCACAAACCATCCTACACACCTTACCGTCGGCCAGCTCGGTAATCAAGGGTTGTTATGTAACTGTTTAGTTACAACTGCATGGATGATGGGCGCGCGACGAACTGGCCGAGGGAAATGTCCCAGTGTTCAATACCCACAGCCCTCCCCCAGCTCGGCGGGGAACTGATATGTGCTGGAGAAGGGAGAGAATAGTAGACATACAGGTAGTTTTCTCTGACGCTATGATTCCATTGTTAATCTGTCTATGACTCTTTTCTATGATAGAGATGGACTCGTTGTGTCATACTAAGAAAAAAAAATAAAATAATGTCGAACGACGTCTTTCTTGCTAACTAAGTGTATCCTCCGCCGGCACTCCGCCTTTCTGTTTTGTGCGGCCCTCCTACCCACTAACAATGAGGTCGCGCGAGGGGTCTTCATTTTGGGCTCATTTTGTGACCACGCTACGACGGTACATGACAATAATGCAATAAAAAAAGCGGCGTTTCAATCTTCCTCTAACAACTTCGTCGCAGTATCGTTGTCAATTTTCCATACGCTGTGGAGAAATCCTTTTTTTGGTCATCCAAACCCTCGTTGAATAGTAGTTTTGCCCTGTGACCACGGAAGGCATCCGCGTCAGTCAGTCAGTCAGTGGGACCGGTATGGATGGATATATATTTATTTGGAGGTACTCTTAGCAAAGAGAAACCGGACGGAATGTATTCCAAACAATGTGAAAACAAAATCAATAACAGCCGGGAGAAAGAAGTAGTAAGACGGACAAGCCAAGACAAAATTCGAGTAAAGAAAGTGAAGCTCCCACGCGGCACCACAACCATCGAAGGGCCTCGAAAGGAGCACACCTGGTTGGGGGCGGGGACGGACTCACTCACTACTCGATGTTGATTTTTTGCAAATATATTTTTCTTCGTGCTCTCTCATTTTTCTCCATGTGTTTACACAGGCGAGAGGAGTCACACATCACATGTCCGTGATAACCGGTGGTTCAGGATTATTAGCACTTGTTGTTGTTGTTGTTGTTGTTCCTCACATTATTAGCTCTTCTTCTATTATTGTCCACACAACAAGTAAGTGGGGAGCCCGTGGTCTCAAAACCCGGCACATACATACGACGCTGCGGGGAAACAAAACAAAAGCAGGGTGCAAACCACTCGGAAAAAGAAAACAAATGATCGAAAGAAAATAACAGGTACCGCACCGACCGTTCGAGAAAAGAACCCTCGGAAACCGATCAAAAATAAAACAAAAACAAAAATAAAAATCACGGTAGACTGCCGTAGACAGCAAACTGCGCCGCACGCCATCGAGGAACGCCATAAAAAAAGAGGGCAAAGGTCAAGCTCCCACGCGGAGTTGAACCACGGACCTTGTGCTTACTAAGCACACGCTCTAACCAACTGAGCTATGAGAGCCGTTGACAATGACGGAGTTCATGTTGCGTATATAAATTATACGGAGATCTACCATGTAGACGCCACCAAACCCCATCTTGGCTATCTTGGCTAGAGACTCAACAAATTCATCTCTTCCACAGAAAAGAGTCCGCGGTGTGATGCACCTGAAATATGTCGCAAATATTCACTTGCTCCGCCGATCATTCATACCGTGCGTAGTGCGTAGTACCTGGTTCTGATATGTTACCCTTTCATTTTTTTCTTCGGGCGGGTGTGGGAAGCGTCCTACTTTATATATATATATATTTTTTTTGATCGGTTTCCGAGGGTTCTTGTCTCGAACGGTCGGTGCGATACCTATTCTTTTCTTTCTATCATTTTGTTTTCTTTTTTCGGTGTGTACCCTTTTTGTTTTGTTTCCCCGCGGGTCGTATGTGCCGGGTTTTGAGACCACGGGCTCCCCATTTTGTGTGGACTTTAGACCTACTGTTAGAAGCAACAACAACAACAACAACAACAACAACAACAACAACAACAACAACCGTGTAGCTCAAAGAATATGGTAATATAAAGAGTCATATTCTTTGGTGTAGCTGGTGTCAGTAACCACCCCCCCCCCTCAGCAGCATTTTTTTGTCGATAATAAATCCCCCCGCACCGGTGAACACCGACCTGCTGCCATCATGTCAACCTGCCTCGTTGCCCTGTCGTACACACCTCCTATATATACATGCGTGTGCTGTACGCTGGATGGCGCCAAGGCTCTGAGTGCTGCACCATGAGAAACGGGACTCTGTTGGCTGTTGCAGGTGCCGCCGTATTGATCAGTGCGTCCTGCTCCAGCGGCGCGATACGCTGCGATGCCTTTGTCTTGCGCGGAGGCATGAAGCGGCGTGATAGCACCATCACACGCGTGAGAGGTGGGGTGTCAGACCTCCGAGCTGCTTGGATCGATGAACAGGTGACTTGCTTATCCGCGTACAGCCCAGTGTGTGGAGAGGGTGCGTGAAGCCAAGCAGGGAAAATTACTACCGGTGCACCGTGTTTTGGTTGCGGAGTATGAAGAAAGCCGGTGGTTATCATGTTTGTCAATGTCATTATGTCATCCATCCACACCGCGTGCGCCTCGATCAATCTCAGCACGCGGTTGCATTCCCTTGTCTTATGCTCAAGTAACTGTAGGAAAAGGTCGACCATGACTCTGTAAATTTCTCCACCACTGCTGTTATCGGGCAAGTTCTGTGAACGTCCGTAATGCTGCAAAACGGCAAGAGATCAGGTGCTTCGACACGTAGTTTTGCCGACCGTACTGCTGATCTGCTGATGCAACCAAGCCAACGGCACCTAAATACATACGGACAGGTAGTTTTACTGTCGCCCGCGGTCCACTATTTCCTGTAGTGTCGAAATGCGCATCTATGGGTGGTGCATCAACAGGATTGAGGACGGCGTCCTGGCTGGAGGAACGAAGTCAGACTGATCCATGCAGTATGGACATCTACAACATCGTATTTCTCGTGTACTGTTGGTTTTGCGGGTGGGTCTCCCCTTGCCGCTTGTGAGGCGACGGAGGCGACACTTGAAGGGCCACCGCGGTAGTGCCGCTCGTGACTCTTTTCAATGCCCCGCGGGGAGCCTTCCGCGCAAGGCCCCAACAGACGACATGCTGCTGCAGGCGACGTCGCTTGACTGACCCTGTTCTTGCTTCCCCACGCGGGGTTGCGGTTGCTCCTGCGGGTATGTGTGTCTTGCTCTGTGACAAGGTCTCGCTCGAGGTGCCAGCGTCCACCCAGGACGCGTACTCCCTGTATTCGGATCTCCAGAGGCAGCCGGAGTGGTCTCCTTGGCTCAAAAGTGTCCAGGTAATAAATAGTACATGGACACATGCGACACCGCTTACCGTACATTTCGTTTGTTTCCTTCAAGGGGCCGGTGCGCGCGCGATTCGTCTGAGCTACATGTAGCCGTTCGAGGTCGAACCGACTACTATTGCGACACAAGTATGCCAAAAGGTGTAGGTTCACCTGTTGGCTTCTTTCGGTCTAGTGCGTGCGCGCGAAACCGTGTGGGTTCAACGTCCGAGACGGTTGTAAAGACGGCGATACAGGGGCCAATAGGAAACAACCGTAATCTGCATACCTGAGAGTACAGCAAGCGTTCAGGCTGAGACGAAGTCAGCCAGAGTAACCATGGAGGAGGCCGCAGGAAGTTATTACTCCCAGATTTTGTCAAGCAATATAGTGGCACCGGGTGGAAACGGTTGATTAGTTGAAGACCGGACAGGACCCTGCCCTTTTGACCAAACCTGCGCAAGGAATCCCCCCTTTCGGCCGCTGGCGTCGTCCCCAGCAACGAACGTACGTTTTCACGGCATACCCTCATTCCCTCCTTCCTGTTTCTGTGTTCCACCGGTGCCTTGGCCTGCAATTGTATTCCGGTTTGTTCTGGCTCTCTCTGTGCGTGTTTGTCCGTCTGGCTTTTGCTGTGGTTGCCTTCGGCACGGCCTTTGGTTTTGACGTGGTGACCTCAAGTACGTGGCTCCCAATCCACGTACCGCTCTCTGCCCTGTGCCACCCCCCCCCCGCCCCCGTGTTCTTCTCAGCACCAGATCTTCATCATCTTCGTTCCAAACGCCTCCCCTGTGAAATCTCCGTTCGCCAATGTTTTGTAGGCCGCATGGCTTCGCGCTCGTCGCATGCCTCTGCGAACACCAACCAGTATATACCTTAAGCAACGTCTGCGTCCCTCGTTCCTCGTGTGCATATGCCGTCTGGCCACAGCATGACCGCGCAACCGGGACCTCGAAGTGGGTCATCCAATCCAACGGCATCAAGGTTTCCTGGAACGCCCAAAACACCGTGGAGGTACGCGCGTCGGCTTGCGGGGGGGGGGGGGGGGG
>CACKRE030000067.1:33209-46762 GCA_902602495.3 Ectocarpus sp. CCAP 1310/34 | reverse complement strand
GGGGGGGGGGGGGGGGGCAGTTCGCGGTGCGAATACCATGGCCGTAGCTGTTTTGGTTGTTTAGGGACGGCCCATGGCGTCATCTCGACGACGCAAGCCTTGAAAAGCCGGTGTGGGTGCCTTTACTTCAAGGAGCCAGAGACGAGATTCAGGATGATGTCTACCGCTTGGCACATCAATGATATCTGCCACCAGGACGTCGATGACACGAGGGCATCTCAAATTGCCCGCGTCGACGACCAACGCTACGACACTTAAACGACTTCTTGTTTGCTCGCACACGATAGGTGTACGGGTCGGAGGTGGCGTGGGAGAGCACGACGGGCCTCAGCAACCGGGGTCGAGTGACGTTCGACGACAAGGGGGATGGGCGATGCCTCATGACGCTGACGCTGTCGTACAACCTGCCGTACGTAAGTCGTCGCCGTTCCCTGACAACTCAGCCTGCAGCCACCTGCGTGCAGGCCGAATCACTCTGTTTCGGCGAAGGGTCGCCGTCTTGTTGTTCCGACTGGTGTTGGTACTGTGAGGTGTGCCATGAACCCCTTTCCTGGCCGCGCCCCTCCTACGTAGTCTTGCAGAAGCAGCAGGGGGGACTTGAGAGTCGTTGAACCACACGGGTGTATGGTACGGGCCATGCTGGTCGATGTTGTCACGGGGTGGGTTCGTGCCCGGAGTCTTGAGCATGGCTACCGTACTGACTATGTGTATATTGTGGTTTCGAAGTAATCCGCATCTCACTGCTGTAGGGTTCTGTATGGATAGGCCACCTTATTTGTTGGGGTGGGGTTCTTACCTGTTGGACGAGGTGTTTCTTGGCTCTACGGATTTTGTGTGCGTTATTTGGAATGGCTATAGCTTCGTCTAGCCGAGATGTCGCACGTGGTTGTTGCCGTGCTGTTTGCTCTTGTTGGGTACGTCCATCAGATACTCTCGATTGACCCCCTCGCGAGCTGTGTGCCTGTCTTCTTATGTCTCCGTCTTCATAGGTGTTGTCATTTGCGCGGCGTGCCAATCCATCTACCGGCGTTGCAGGTGATAGCGTCCGTGCTGCGGCTGGAGGCCGTCGAAAGGTTCGTCAAGCGGACCATCCTCAGGTAACACAACGGCAGCAACATCAGCGGAGACAAGTACAAGCGTACAGAAAGGAAGGGCCTGGCTTTCTCGCGTATCGCCATTTGCACCATCAACACTCGAAAGATGCGCGGTGCATTGACTACCCTGGTCTGCTCATTACCGTTAGATCCTGACCCCCCCTCCCCGTCTGTATGTATGTCTGGTGACGCAGCTCGTTTATCCTTGCTTGGTAGCCGAATAGCACCCACCCACGAAGCAGCCTGTTTCTGCGAAAAGGTCGGGAATACACTGAAAATGGCAACGAGTATTGCCGTAGACGACAGCTACGAGCAGGACGTTAGCTGTAAGTCAAGAGGATGAGACCGTTGTGGCCAAAAACCAACGCCGCTGAGTAGGTTACGGAACCGATGAAGAATTTCTCGTGTGTACACTTGAAGCAGACATTTCCTGTGATAGGCGAGCGCCCGGATGTTTTTTCCGAGTCGCTTGCGAGTCGGTGGAGCAGCACCCCATCTCGAATGGCACGTGTGGAACAATGGTCCAACAAACCTTTCGGTTGGGCACCTGGCAAGAACCCTCATCCTTTGCACCCGTCTGCCGCCTTTTGTCCTGTTCGTCTCATCGCGTTGGCGCGGCTTTGTCACTGTACGGCTGCGTTTGCACTCTCTCACCATTGGCCACCTTCTTTCTTGGCTGGACAAAAAACGCGACGGATACATGTGAATGCGTCGATGCAAACAGCGACCTTGCGCGGTTCAAGAAGGTGTTGGTTCGGCAGCTGGAGACGGTGCCTGCCTCTCCTAGCACCGCTCCCAAGGAATCGGTCCACGGCACCCCTGGTGCTGTTGCTACTGCTGCTGCCGCTGCTTCAACTGTCGCCGCTCCTGCTACTTCCAGCGCTGCGCCTGCAGCTGCTCCTGCATCTACTGCTTCTGCGGTGGCCCCTCCTACGACGACACCTGCTTCTTCTGCCGCTGTCATCACCACCACTGCCACTGCTGACGACGCTGCTGGTGCTCCGAGCGTAGCCGCCGGCGCGGATGGCGTGGAATCAGAAGGCGAGGGCAAGGACAGTATTCGCGCTCCTGGGCGACGATCGCGATGGAGACGGAGATTTCGGAGATTACTGCGGCGAGATCGGGACCGAGAGGCTACCGCGCCTTCAGCGGTGGCGGCGGTGGTAGAACACGACGGATCGTAGGGCAGAACACAACAGATCGTGAGATTCTGTTTTTTTGCCGCCGTTTTGGCCGGCACTCATGTTGACAGTAAAGTGAACGGTACTCTCTTGTGTTAAACATATATTTTCTAAAAAATCGTGGTGCAAGCAAGCGAGTGAATCGATTGGTTTTTGTAGTATATTTTGCATATCTGTAAGAAATCGGCAGCTGATCTTGCACTTGGGCATCCGCGTTTATGCTGACACAACGATATGGTTGGACACATACACCCATCCTGGCTTGCGGCTTGATAGTGTATCCCCGCGTTGCTGCCGTGCTGCTGCAGCCCTTTGCGTGTCTTTTGTCGTTGTTCGACGAGAGGTCGGTGAGTTTGAGTAGAGAGGTCGGTGAGTTACATGCCTGTTGCGTGGAAACCCGGGGACGAAAAGCTCGACCAATGGGCAGAGACGTTCGCTGCACCCGCAGCGTGATGGCACCCAGTGGGTCGCGGCATTGTGTCGCATCCACGGCCTTTTGGCTGTCATTCCCACCACAGGGGGAGAAAACAAGAAACTCTTCACGGTGGGAATTCAGCTGAATGCACAAAAGTTATGATCGTTTCCGTCGGCATCGACGAAATCGTGTTTGCGGTTAGATATGCCTGCCAAAATTCATATTGAGCAGCGTTCTCCCGGAGGGTGCGTGTTTTTTTGCCCCGATCTGATAGCCCACCCCCGCTTCTACACAAAACAACACGATTTTTTGTTGATAGATCCAAGGTCAAAAACGACCATTCAGCGGGGGCTAATTTCTTGCTGTTGTCTTCCCATCCCTACATCATCACGGGCTTCGAGGGCGCAGGCAGCACAGAACGCAGTAGTGGAAGCTCCACTCTCTCATTTGAAGTATCTATAGACACAAAAACACATAATGCTGGGCATGTCCTGTACCCAATGTCAGCAACTACCACCGTACGACACGAAAAAAACTGGGGGTTGCGCCAAGTGCTCACCAGCGTAAGCGAAGAAGAGTGATTTTGTCTGAAAAGACGAAGACATCCGACAAAGCTACGTGAGGAAAATAAGCCGAGTCTTGAAAAATACACCTCCGATTTTTTCTCAATTTTTTTTTCGTCCTCCTACGGACTGGACGAATGATACCTTCGCGCGCTCATCACACTCCACCCGACAATGATATGCATATGAGCTACTTCTGTGCTGGCGCCCGCTGACCGGTTGGTCCACCTTCAACTGAGCAGGAGAGACAGAAACCGACTTGTTGCTGTCTTCACATAAATAAACCGTTCCGTTCTTCGCTCAGTGCCTTCTAGTATCCGTAGTGGTCCAACTGACGAGGACGCCTTCCGTGGTCACAAAGCCAGCTACCTGAAGACGAGACATGGGAATACCCTAAATTCAAGTGTACACGCGAGTACTCGATTAATGCTGATTGGTCACAGTTCCCGAGAGTAGAATATGCGACACTCTACCCAAGAGCTCGAGATAAACAACTCCAACGCCAATTAATTATCGTGCATCTTAAGGACTCGTTTCACACCTAGCATGGAGGCGCACGACGCCAAAACCCCTGAAGCAAGTACCTCTACTGCTTGCTTGTTGCCTCTTTTCCATGTCGATGCTACAGTATATCCTCTTTCACCTTTTTTGTTTTATGGAGTTCACCGGAAAGGAGTACAGCGACAACAGCACCTAGCGAAAGCCCAAAAAAATACACACAAAAACGCACGCGTTCTAGGATACAAAGAGCTACCTCCGTAGTATAGGGAGCCTTCATAAGATCTACACTACAAACCCAATATTTCCCTTCCACCACACTATAGTACATGCTGCGTTTACGCGGTCGTGGGAAAAGGACGGCAGCAGCTGAAAAGAATGCTGTCGATAAACTTTCTCTTGTAGGCACTGCCACAATCGCAGCATTTGCCACCTCACACTCACACCAGCATCCTGTAAGTGTCATTGAGCCTGTCTGCGTGTGCGTACATCCTTTGTTTTTTTTTTTCGCCGGTTTTATTTGAAGATGAGCTTGCATATTACACTGCAACTCCGTACAATCGCCATCAGGCAGACCATCCCTTCATTCACGAACTGCTGTTGTCATGTTGCATATTTCTACACTCCACTAAACAAAGGGTACATGGCAAACATGAAGAACTACCAGGGGGAGGGGGCAGAGAGGCCAAACATTCATCTTCCTACGCATACCATCACGTCCAACTGATTATTCCTTGTTTCCATCGGAAAAAGCACGTGGAACGTTAGGGTTGGTACATCAGACCTGGTCACGCCAAAGGAAACAAAAGGTATCTCAAAACCCCACCATAGACTCACGGCGATCGAATGATCCACTACCTTAACTTTCTGAAGACAAAAACGGTGGCAGGCAAGACACAGGATACATACAGTACACGCAGGGCAGCCCAAGGGATATGAGGGGTTCTAGCGGTTTTTGCCTGGCCATCACTGACATGTATATCATCATTGGCCAGCGGACTAGCGCGATCAGTGCTACCAGTATGTATTTTGTAATATAGAAAACACACATACACACCAAGGTCATGGCGTTGAGAATCTTCCTGTTTTTCAACAACCGAACTGAGACTGACGTCGTTTCGTTCGCCAGCTGATTAGCGCGGTCGACTCTAACAACGTAGACACACACACATCACACACACACGCATGTAAGATGCATTGACCGTGCCATCCGCATTCAGAAACAACAACATACACTCACGACGAAATGAAAGCAAGCGCGGATTTGTTCAGAGCAAATGGTCGCGCTCAGCTCCGAGGCTCGCTCAGTGCGACGATCGAGTGCGCACCGGGGATGTAGCTGCCATCGCTCCGGATATGGCACAAACATGAAACAAACAAATTCCGCACTACCTACTGCTGTAGACCCGGGTTCACCTGACAACACCAAGGTCAACAACAGCAACAACCTCCTAGAGACGCGACAAAATCAACCGCGTCTGTGAGCGGTTTCGAGCACCGCAGGCAGTCGTCGCGACTCGCATCCCCCTGTATATCCCCAAGAAGACCCCCCTGTGTTGTTGTTGTTTTCTTCACATCAATTAAACTCGTGTCAGTTGTTAATCCCAAAATCTAGCAAAGACTCGGACCGTGGTCGCAAAAATGCTTGAGCCATCAGAAGATCTGAAGAACACACACACTATTAGCAAGAAAAGGGTACACAAGCCCGAGGAGGTACACCTTCAATCCCTGCAGCACGTTTGCGTGCTCACAACTGAACTACACGCCCACACACTCAATTCGACTGTAGCAGCAGCATTTCCCCCCTTGTCCCGCATTTAACCAAAATGAATGCTTGTCGACTACAGGGTACTGCTGTCTGAAGTGCTGTCTGTACAACAATAACACCATAGTGCATGGTGCACACGCTCGGGGCATGCAGCTGCTGTCTGAAGTGCTGTCAGAATGAGTCCGTGGACATACAATGAAGAACACCCAACCAAAGCCATCATTGCAATTGACAATCACCCGAATCTATCCACATCATCTGTGTTAGGCACAGCAGTGTAAACATCGACACTGACTAGGAATCGTTCCACATTGCAGGGGTCTTCCACGATGCAGGTACACAATTAAGGCACCCGGGTTACCCGCGCCACCTCTGCCGCGTCTCTCTACAACACCAGTGACGTCATCACACACACCCAACACCTGTATTCAGGAAAAAAACGGAAAAATAATTGACTACACAAGAGATGTTTGTCCATGCGCCACGGTTCGATGCCGTCCGCATGCTCCGGTTCCGCAGCTCCGGTTCCGCTGCTCCGGTGACGCTCCTCCGGTGCCGCTGTGGCAAGCCCCAGCACGACCAAACTCGACCCGCTCCGCTTCGTACACGCTCTCGTTGCTGTCCTTCCCAGTCGGTTCCTCGCTTTCTCCCTCGGTGCACTTAGAGTTCTTGGTCTGAAAATTCTCGCGCCGACGGGTCAACCAGCCCAATCATCAGCTCGTCACCACCACCTGTCCCCTCCTCCTTTGATGGCAAAACCAGGTTACTGAGACAGTACAGCTCCCTCTAGCAAACCTAGAGCCGTGTACATAGTGCCCGTCCACCTTTCTGATGGCGTCTGCCTCCGCGCACAAAGATGAGATGGGCATTGCTGCCTACACCGACGGCCTGGAGGCCCGGGCATGTGCACCTTTGTACCTGACGCACCAGTGCCGACGCAACTCCACCTCTACGCACGCCTCGCGGCAGCAAGAAGGTATCGGTCCCTTGAGGGTGAGACTAGCCCTGCTCGCTAGAAAGACCCGCCCCCTCGCTATGGGTCATGCTTTCGCAAAACCTTGCCGAGGCAGCGAGGGGAAGAAGGGGAGTATATGTCCTCAAGAAGGGGGGTCTTCTGATGACAATACGGCCGTGCTTGGAGGCACATCTCCCGCGCCGCCAGCTACGCCGCCACTGCCATCACCGCCAGCGTTACGGCTTGCGGCGGTAGGCACCGTTGGAGGTGCGGCCGCCGCCGCGGTCTGGTTCCTGTAGACACCAGCCCCGCTCAACTCGCCGCCGCTGTTGCACCACACGTTCATGTCCGCGCGACAGTAGGGGCAGTCCACGTGGTCCCGCATCCAGATATCGATACACTATTTTTTTTTCGTGTGGAGGAAAAGGATCGAAACGAGAGACAAGGGGGGGGGGGGGAGGGGTATTGCTTGTTTGTTGGACATCCACTTGGTCTTGCGAACAATTGTGTAGATCCATCAAGCACACGAACAGACGCAGATCAAGAATGCATTTGTAGCATGGTGATTTTCTACAAAACAAGCCTTAACCTTGTCCTGCATCTGTTCGGGACGGGAAAAGAAGGGGTTGGGCGCGCTCAAGAGCCACAGGGACGAGTGGCGAGAAAAAGCTTGTCAGCGAACCGACCAAGTCGAGTCTAATTCGCGGAACAGTCAAACATGGATGATGCACTCGGAGCGCATGGTGAGCACATCAAGCGCCGAGACTGGGCATACAAACGTGCCCTCGAACTGCTGCTAAACTACATAAACAGCAATACGTAACCTCGTCTCCTTGCTGGCAACCAACCCCCCGACGAGCTTCCTTCCTGCTAGACACGGGGCATGCGAGGATCTACAAAGTGCCCTACGGAGTACCACATACAGCCATGAGTATTACTCCCCATCTCCTTACGTACAGACAATCGTGGCTGATGATGTCCACGCCGCCCCGCTACGCTAAAAAACAATCGGCTTACAGACCGTACAGCCAGCCATGAGTAAACCCCTCATGTCGCGATCTACACGCGTCAGTGGCGTTCAATGCTGTTCCGCGATGTCCTGCAAGCCGGCTTACGGGACAGCCATGGGCTAATCGTGCCCCTATCCTGCAGCCGTTGCTGAGACTGGAAGTATCGCCGTCACTCCGTCAGGACAAACAACGGAGAGAAAACGTTTCATCCCCTCCCAGACGCGTTGTGGCTGAGCTGTTCCCGCTGGCATCACTGACTTCTCAGAACCGCGAGGACTTGGTAAAAAACAAATAAGCTCCAACAAGTCCAATGCCCATCAGGTTTTCCCTCATCTCCCCCCCAACTGCTGTAAAGACTTGCTATCAGGCGCGCGTACAGCAGCACTCTTTTTAATATGTTTTTTTTCTTGATAAATTTAGATATAACACAATAAATCCATCTCTATCCATAGACGAGGGTCGAGGATTGGCAATTGATTCATAGCGTTAGCGGAGAACTACTATTTACCTGTCTTTTCCTGTGTTGTGTTACAATTTTTTTTTTGGTAAAAACAAAAAAATGTCAGCCCCGGGGGAGCTCCGCAACTGACCTCAGTGTGGTACAGGTGCCCGCACGGCAGGAGCGTTACCGCCTCGTCGACGTAGTACTCGAACAGGCACACCGAGCACGACGCGTTCAGCTCGGACGCGCGAATCACCTGCCGCCCGTCCCGCTCCAAGTATGCCGGCGGCGGCGGCGGCGGCCGTGGCGGCTGCCCTAGCTCCGCCGCATCAGGGTTGTTGCTGTTGCTGCTGCCTTCGTTGGCACTGCCGCTGACTCCTGACGGCGCTGCCGTCAATGGGGGGACCTGGACTTGCCGTCTTCGTTGCTCTTCTCCTCGACTTATCGGAGTCTCTTCGGTGTCGTTCGCGCCATTGCCATCGCTTCCCTGTGTGACGATGACGATGTTGGTCGTTTTCGGAGCGTGTCATGCAGGTCAGAGAGCGTCGGAAAGCGGAAAGTCGAGAGCGGTCTTGGGAAAAATAGCGTCCGTCCGCTCTGTACGGCCGTGGCATGCACGCTAGGGCTTGTCGTCGCAGCAGCCCTTTTAGAACCAAGGTTGTCCGGCTACGTCAGAGCCAGCAGGCCCTCATAGCAGCACCGCAAATTTTCAACCTCTAAACGAAATATTTTCTCCTACTAAAGAAACATCTTCAGGCGAAAGGAATATTGAACATGCTGCTTCCCACGGCCATGTGTGCCTTGCACAAGTGTTGGGGCGGAGGCGTCAAGGGAATCATGCGAACATAGGCATGCACTTCGCGTGTACATGCGCGTGTAGGTTGTGTACATGCGGTGGGTGGCAACGGATGCCTTCAACTCTTGCGGCATACCACACACCTGACCGCTTGACGGATCGTCACTTCTCCTTCCCCCGCGGTCCCAGGGCCATCTGGCGCGTCGCCTGCGGTCCAATTGAAACAAAAATAAAAAAGTGAAGGAAACGAAGTAATCAAAAGCATTCTTCTAGTCTACACACACGTATGGCATGGCGCAAAAAGAAAGTAATTACACCACCAAGCGACAAATGCCTTACAAGGCTCGGTCGGTATGGTAGGGTAGGATATGCAATACTCGGGTAACCAACCCTGGTATTGCCCTCGGGGAATACCTACACCAGAACCTTTTGGTGACTTGGTTCGACATCCAACTAGCTTTTGTAGTTTGTTCAAAATACCCCAGGCTACCAACGATTCTTCTTGCAAGTGTGTACATGTATATCTTTGCTCGACTGGATGTAGTGTGGAGAGTGCTACATACGAACGACAGCGGCAGAAAGACGAATTGCGAAATTATGTTTGCTTGTGCGAAAGCGCGTGTGCGTTTGTTTATTTCTTCCGCTGTGCATGCGTCCGCTGTGCAGAACCATGCGGGTCAAGTCCATCGCCTTGTTCTGCTACGTACGTCGGTGTTGTACATCTACAACGAGAAACTCACGGACGCGCATGCAAAACGGCGAGGGAGAGATGCGACACAAACAGAAGGATAAATAAATCTATACATCAATCTCATACACAATAAATTCGCAAGACTATTGACTAGACTATTACTTCTGGTTCGGTGAGGTTCGGTGGGCTCTCCGAGAGCCAAAATCACGTCAGTTGCGCGAGCTGTCGGGCCTGGGAAACGTCACAGCTGGCAGCTGGCAGCCTCTGACCTGCTGCCTCCTTCTGCTTCATCTTACTCCATCACCCATTGATGACGCTGCTGTGCTCTCCTTCCGGAGGGATAGCTTGCACAAAAACCTAAATGCATGGTACCAGGCACACATCCAAAAGAGGAGGAAGAGAAGACTACATCCACAACGCAACACCTGTCTCCAATCGCGTCACGGGGCCGGGGGGGGTGGCGCGAGCCCCTCACGCTCTTACCTCCCTTGGCTCCCCTTTCTCGACTCGCCCGCCCCTGCCGTCTCCTCCTCCTCCTCCTCCTCCTCCTCCTCTTTCCCTTCTCCCTTTGTCACCCGCGAGGGGCCCCGCAGGGACGAGGAGGAAGGGGACCCCGACCCCGACCCCGACCCCGACCCCGACCCCGACGACGCGCCACCACGGGGACGCTGCGTCGGGTACATCTCGAAGCCGCGACCTGCGGACCGCTCGCGGAACACTCCCTCCGGATCGTACTTGAAGTCCATGCACATGGCCCGCGCCTGTCGTGCGTGTGCGCGCGCGCGCGCGTGTGTTTTGCATTAGCATCCACCGCGCTAATCGGCTTGCCAAATGGAAAGACGTCAGTCTCAGTGGGGTTGAAAACAGAACACTTATGCGTGTGTTCGCAGCGCCGGAAGGCCAGGGAGGGGGGGCGCGGGGCAACAGCGACGCATGCGTGTGGCCTTCTGCATCAAAAGATCGTGGTCCATCGCAGAACTATCATTTTTCAATATGAGATATTTGATGGGACATTCAAAAACAGTTAGGCAAGGTGTTGGCAGCATGTAAACCGGTTGAGATCATCCGACTCGAAACGACATTCGTCGGTTTTATAAAGCGCTGGGTCACTACACACGTGTTCACTTTTGAGAACGGCGCCTCCACAGCGGAATTTAGTTTGATGGGTGCCCACGAACGGCGGCTGTTGCCTCCTGCACCCGACACCTGCACACCCGCGATACAGGGTATTTGGACTACTATGCTAGAGATGGTAATTCTTCGTAGCATCATTTTTCTACTCTTATGCACACGGCTCTTCTTGCGGTGTACTGTACTGCTTGAGTGCGTTGCTAAGAGGTGAGGATGGAGCTGTTTCCGAGTACGTACTGCAAAAACATGCTTTGTTAGTGGTCCTTCTCTCTCGCTCGTCCAGATGTGACGTGATCGCACAACATTACACCACGTAATGATGACGCTGTCGGTCTCTCTCTCTCCCCCCCTCTCTCTAGCTGGGATGTAGTCGCACGTACGCACCAATAGGTGTCCATATCCCTCCCCTTGCCGCGAATCGCACACCCAGACAGACCCCAAACAGTGCGCTCGTCGCACACTCAGCTTGGTCGCACCCCCCAACCGCCGTGCGAGCGACCTCACCTTTCTTGAAACCCCCCTTAACCGTACTCCTCCGGGATCGTCCACCGCCAACGCCCGAACCAGCTCCACGCCAGACAAGCCGGTCTCGCGAATCTGATCGGTCATTCGCCATTTTGACGGTTGCAGTTAAGGAACAAGAACGAAATGATGCACACGTTCAAAAAACGATCTGTTCACTCGTCCACGACGAGGGGAAGAGAACCAACCACCAACGCCATTTTTGACGGTTTCGGTTTAGTACATGATTGAACAAAGCTCTTCCTGGCGGGAGCGGAAAAACGCGTTTTTTATTGTTAAAAAATAAAATAGTCGTCGTTGCAACAAAAAAACGAAGCGATTGCCTCGATTGATTGCTCGTGTCGTTCGCCGCGCAAGGAGGAGCCGCACGTGTTCCGGAAGCGGCACCGTAGCATCGTAAACGCCGGTTTTCCGTGTACCTCGCCCACGCGAATTCACACGCACAGCATCGAGGCAGACTTGGAGGTCTACAATATTTCTACTAGTACAAAATCGTACCGTCTCTTCGGCCAAACAAAGACGACAGAAGCAGCAAGAATAGCAACAACAGCGCAAACCAGCTTTGGAGCGTAGGGAAACAGCAACCACCCATAACCGTGCTCCCACAAAAAAAAAAACTCCAACCCACAAGCTTTTCCCTGCCGTTTTTGCCTCAGCAGAAGGGGACGCAACGCACACTCCTAACAAAACGCCAACTGTTCCACACGACACCCGTCTCTCCTCCCTCACCGGACTGGTAAACCGCGGCAAGCTACGACCGTAACCCACATGCTTCACGACGGTAACCCACATACTATTCGACGGTAACCCACATTCTGGTACCGCTTGACGAGGACGTATACCAGCGAAACCGTAACAAGAAGGCAGACTCCCATCAACTTCAGGTCCTTCAGCTGCCACGCCACTGGCCCAACACAAGATTGACAGGTTGCGGGGTATGCATGAGGGGTTTACGTAACAAGATTGGAAAGTTGAGGGTATGCACGGGGGGTTTACAGAACAAGATTGGAAGGGAACAAAGGGGTAGGTGGGGGGTTGGTGGGGTTTCGTCACATGGGACGACGCGTGCGGGGGACAACCGGACCCACGAGCCAAAACCATAAATGAACGAGGCAAAAAGGGCGAAACCCAGCAGAGACAACAAAAACACCCCACGGGAGTTAAAAGTTGACGTGAGTTGTGGGACGTCAGGGGATGGATTGATTCACATGGTCTATTCCGAGGGCCGGCGGTGAGTACTTTTGGGGGGTGCATGTCGCGGTGAACCTTTGTACCTGTGAGTCGTTCTCCCGTACACCGTACCAGCAAACACATGTTGCTGTCGATTCCCGTCTTCGTACCGCACACCCAGCCGCACAGCTTGCTGCCAAAATACAAGAAAGAGGCCGACAAAGCTCCGAGCCAAAGAACAGGGCAGCAAGTAATCCCGCCATCCCTCCAACGCATCCCAAGAACGAAGAGTAGTTCTGGCGCGCAAGCGCCATCGCTCCTCGGCTTCACTAGAATCTTTGGTGTGGCCGCCAACTTGTAACATTTCACACCGGTAACCCTTGAGGTACTACACGCGTTGCCGTGCAAGAACTGCTTACCGACCACCTTGCAATTGATGGGCCGCCAACGTTTGACCTCCTGCACTCAGGGTGTTTATCCATAACTTTTTGTGACCGCCGAGTCGCACGACCGCTCACGAGCAGAGGGGTGGGGGGGAGGAGTCGCTAAGACATTTCACCACCTTCGGCCACAAGACGACGCTGACAGACAGAGAGGGGAGGGGGGGTGTTTACATCACTCCCATGACCTACCTTCCCAAAGCTGCGAGAAAATGAAGGCGACGAATCCCCAGACTAGCAACCCGGCGATGCGGCGACACCAAAGGGCCGCCACGTCCGCTCGGTGGTCTCGTACAGACTTTGAGGGACGAAAAAACAAAATAGGAGCGACAACCACAATTAGCAGCAGTGCAACATCGCGGAGGGGAAACCGAACACATTCAAGGGCAAAGCGCGCGGGGGGTGATATCACAGTCGTGCATGCCGTAGTCGTTAGACCATTGACCTCGCATCCCTACAAAGCCGGGACGGAGCACGCCGGGTTCTCACCGGACCAGGCTCTCACATCACCAAGCGCGAAGCGCCGTGAGATATTCGGCGAGTCGCATGAAGGGTGCGCTGCATCCTGCTAAGGGTTTTCGGCATCTTGTGCTTACTTCCTTGCGTACGGATGACAGCTGCGTATGACTTAATTTATTTTCTGGTGCTTTCACTTCCAGAGACAGTTGTAAGCACTGTGTAACTGCCTCGAGGGTGCTTGACCATTTTAACACAACGTGGTGCGATCATCCCCCTTGCGCGGAGTGAGGGTTCTCCACCCCGCACACCATGACCTACTCGACCACCATTCATGGTTACCGCCCCAAAAAAAAACGGTAACCTGGCTGCCGAGTTCACCAAGTGAATTGGCTTGTTTTACAACGTCGTTGCCAAGCGA
>CACKRE030000067.1:10251-30384 GCA_902602495.3 Ectocarpus sp. CCAP 1310/34 | reverse complement strand
TTCTAGATCGGTCGATGTTTGCCCATATGAGGAAGTGGTCGGTCGAAACTTTATCTATCGCACTTACGTGCAGCTCTGGGATCTGCGTGCTCCCCCTATCTACCAGGATGTAGTCGAGGATTGAGTATTCATTGCAAACTGCCCGTTGCCTGGTGAACTCCGGCTTATCGCATCCCTCCTACCGTTCAACACCATCAGTTCGTTGCTTCCCAAGAATTCAAAGTATCCTCACTCCGTTGTCATTCACTTTGTCTTCTCCGTGCTGCCCGATCGCCTGTCCTCTACTGGAAGCTTTCCCTACTCTGGAGTTGAAATCGCCCACCATGACAACTTCTCCCTTCCTACTGAACCTCTGGACATCTTCCCCAATTTGTCCAAAGTTCTCCTGCGCCTTGCTTGCGACTTTCTTCGACGACGGTGGGACGTATACGTTCCCTAGAAACAAATCTTTCTCACCCCGCTCCCCAGGTATCTTAAGCCATAGGCTTTCCTCGAACTCCGTTTTCACCACTACTTCCACCACGTCAAACAAGTGTTCCTTGACCAGGAATCCGACTCCCCCCTCCCACCTTTTCTTCGGGTCTAAGCCCTTTCTGGCCTTCCCTACCCATCGGTATTTCCCTTGTTTGCTGACCACGTCCCCATCCTTCAATTCCCACGTCTCTTGGATCCCCACTACATCTAGATCGCTTTGTTCTACTTGGTCCACTATTTCCAACCGCTTGCGCTCACTCCTTGCGAACCCGCACACGTTCCACGACCCGACTCTCAGCTTGCGCTTTTCCCTATTGGAGATTTTGCGCACTCTATCGTTTGTCTTCCGCTTCTTCTCGGACTTCTTCTGACTTGCTTGCTCGACTGCCCTGCTCGGTCCTTTCTTCGCCTCCGTCGCCCTCGCCTCCTGTCTCCTTACCTTCTCTGTTTCTATCATTTTCGCGACGCAAACCCTCCATCCAAATTTCCTCACGTAGTTCGACAGCTTCTCGATGTCAACCCCCAAGCACTCTTGGCTGTCTCCCTTGGTCAATTTCACCCGGAAGTGTTCATGCTCTCTGCCTACTTGTCCCCTTGCTAAGCAGTGCAGTCCCTCCCTGTCACAACAGTTCTTGAACTCTATCCTCGTCATGTCCCTTGGAATCCAAACAAACAGCAGCACTTGCTCCCTTAAGCTTCAACACACCACTCGGGAGAACGCTGCTCTAACCACGCGCGGTGCCGTGGAATCTATGCCTAAAGGCAAGGGGAAGGGGGCACGTGTCGACCTCGGGACGTAGGAGCAAGCTCTATCTGCAAGTCTGCGGTTGAGAGCTCTTGGCTTCCTGAGCTACGGTGCGGTGGGACTCTAATTGTAGGGAGCGTGCAGCGTTCAAGGGCCGAAATCAAGCCAGTCGACTATTTAGTCAGCGCTGGCTAGACTAGTGGCTTCATTTCGCCTCTACTGGTGGAGTCTATTATGTATCACAGGGTGAGGTGGAACCCACAGGTAGTCCATCCTTCCTTCTAACGCTCTTGGTGGCAGACGGTGCTCCCGCAGGTCTGTGTCTAGCCAAGTGTGGGTGCAACATGGCTTATGTGCGTCCCTACGGGTGTATCGAGTTTTTTTTTGTGGCAAACGCTTTGTACTGAAACATTTGCGGACGGGTGTGTCGAGCTACTAAAGTACGCACAGTGAAAAAACATACGTGTCCTGCCCAACAACACGCGCCTTCCAGAAATTGAGCGAGCGAAAATATTTTAGCCAGAAACACATTTCATGTACTTGGACACAAACCGGTTTGCTCACAACACATGTATCATCGAACACGAAGTGGTCACCGTAGCCTAATGAATAGGACGTGTTGTTGGTGTTGGTGTGGGCGGATAGGTCGACGGGCAGACGGGCGATTGGAACGCCGCGACCGCCGGGAAAAAAATCGAGTGCGGAAATACAAGTAGGACGCACGATTTTTTTCTTTTTCTCCGCTGTAGATATACTTTTATCGTGAAGCACTCTAACGGGCCGTCAAACTTTGCGAGCATGCACGGAATTGCGCGCCCCCACACGCTATCCCACCGCATGTTCCCATCTCGCTGCTGATGTCGTCGCATCACGCCTGCATCGTCTTCTATGTTTGACGTTGTTGTATTCTGCGTACCCCCTGCTCTTCCCGCGGAAATGAGAAATGAGCAGCCCGTGTGTGACATATGGTTGCCCACAACGGCTGGGGGGCGATAGACTTCAAGCGCACCGTATGCAGAAGGCAAGCGGCAAGGAAGGAATCGGCAACACAGAAAATTGATCATGCCGCTGCGGAGTTGATCCTTTTCCTGCTGCTGCCTGCAGCTGCCTGTGATCGTGCTTTTGATTGCTGGGCAGGGGGACAGGAAAATGTCGTACCCAGCAAGCAGTTGCGCCGCACGCGGCACTGCTCACCTCTTCCTCCAGCTGCGCCCACCGTGGGCCGGCCACCCTCCCCTCCTCCAGCTCCAAGGTTTCCTGTGCATGGCTTCTGTCATTGGCCTCCATTGTGGGGCCCAAGATTTGCTGCTGCGTACTGCTTTCAAGGATGCTGAGTAGTTGCTTTTGAGGCCGGGGTGCCGGAGGAAATGGAAAACTGGATGGAGGCCGTTTGTCAACTTTCCGCCGAAACGCCAAGAATGGACCGAAACGACACATCTGTCACGACCGATGACGAATGCGCCATCATCCATCA
Source organism: Ectocarpus sp. CCAP 1310/34 (assembly GCA_902602495.3). Classification (NCBI taxonomy): domain Eukaryota; class Phaeophyceae; order Ectocarpales; family Ectocarpaceae; genus Ectocarpus; species Ectocarpus sp. CCAP 1310/34. The sequence goes on along the minus strand of CACKRE030000067.1, from coordinate 27,691 downwards.
CGGTTCGGCTACACGATTCGCTGTTGGGCATGCTTACAAATAGTAGCTGAAGAGACCGTACTTACGTGGTTCCAAGAGAACAGCATCCCAATCTCGAGGAGGAGGAGGAGCGATACGACGTACGACAGGGTTTTTGGCGCGCACGAGCTTGAGCCTGAACTTCGGCGAACGGCGTCTCTCTCTGACAGAGACTGAAGCTGGTGGTTGAAGTGGGGGTTCCGAGCGCAGGTTGTCGCGTCAAGGAGTGGAAACGCGGTGACTCAAGATATGCCCGACAAGCAGGGCCAAGGGCATCTCGGTGTGGAAAGGCCCTCTGTCGCCGACGAAAAGGTGAGAGAGAGACCGTTCGATCGATCGTAACTATGGCCGGGAGGCACAAGGTTGACATCGTTGCATCACATTCGGCAAAATCTACACAAACATCATCCGTCTATAGTTCGACGCCTGTTCGCCGTACCCGTGTAGGTAGCAGGAAGGACGAGTGGGGTATGTACATAGTCGAAGCATCGACAACGGGAATCTACTGTACGTAAGTCTGTAGACTAGACAATCGACAATATGCTGTCGTACGCAATGCAAGTGCTCTATTTTCAGGTCCCGAAGGTGGAGTCCACAATCAACACATTGTCGGCGCTTAGCAATCTCACACGAGAAGAGAGCAGCACCCAAAGACAATGCCTTGGTCGGTTTGGCACATATATATACTGCAGACTGCTGTGTTGTTTTCAACACGTGTGGGCTAAGCGCTCCTCTGAATTCCATCTTACACGTGGTGCTTCTTCTTTGGCGGAGGAGGTGACTCCTCACTATGTCTTACTGTGAAGGCGTACCCGTACAAGGTTCATGTGTATCACTTCTATTTCATCTGTTTGTCGAGCGTTCCCGCTCGAAGTCGTAGAGGCAACCCGGTCTTGGACGAGGAGAGAGTTCCGGTCATCTGATTTCATCCCTAGATGAAATAGCTTCGAAGATAGCTCTTCTCACCGCGGAATACCTCATATTTACCTTTGAATAGTCGGAAAGAGGACGGGCAGGGTGGAGACAAGGACCATTTTTAGGGTGAATACTACATGTACATAGCGGTCAGTATGTAGGCTTCGCAAAATACGCCGATGACCTGCTTGTATCGATCTGGAAAGCACAGCGTTGATCACAGGGATGACAACCCTTGGGAGACGTGTTCGTGGCTTGAAAGCTTGACGGACTCAGGCATTAACTTTTGTTGAGAAGGACGATAACCACTGGGCTACAGTACCACTCAGCGCTGACTGGTAGTCCGGTCTGCCTTTGCAGCCACGAACACGTCCCCCCCAGGGTTGCCATCCCTATGATCAGCGCTGTCTTGCCAGGAGATCGCTATCGGTACAAGAGGTTCATCGGCATATTTTGCGAAGCCTATTTCCTCAGCCTTGTTCTTCCCATATATCGGGCACTTGTTGTTGAGAAGTACGATGACCACTAGACCACCAGTCAGCGCTGACTAGTGGTGTCGTGGTCATCGTGCTTTTCAACAACAAGTACGCCCGTGAATCCCATCTCAGTCGGGTTTTGTCCTTCGGCGGTAAATCGTCTGTCCAAAACAACAAAACCTCTCCACATGTATGCGTGCTGTACGATAGAGCACGACTAACCCCGTGGAAAGAGATAGTTTGTCGGGGACTGCGATGCGCTTAGGGCCTGTATAAACGTTTCTTTTTGTCACATAAATTGAATACCGAAATTGGGTCAACCAATTTGGGTTTTTGGTCAAAAAGGGCTTGCGTCGTTTTAACGCAGTTTTCCACACCGAAGTTTAGCAACACCCAAATGCGGCGGAATCGCTGCCGCGAGGTAACGTGGTGACCCAAACAGGTAGAGCGATAGACCATGTGCACCACACGGGAGCTGTAAAAATAAATCAGCACGCACACCCACCTAAGCATCAGCATGTGGTGCCAGCGGTCCAAGCCTCATCCTCAGGCTTGCTCTAAGACTGTTGTTTGGACTGTCTCGCTGCACACAACCTGACGTTGACTTTTGACATCGCACATATCGGAAAACAACTTTCCCAGCAACCAAATCAGCGCGAAAAGTTGGCACGCTCACAGATTCATTGCAATACAGCTATCTCCCAGCAGCGGGCAGTGGGCGATGCGTGTGGGTACCGCACGGCCAGTGTGCCACATGCAGTCCCGTCAGGGATAACGCCAGCACGAGTTCAGCTCATCACGGGGGGTGCAAAAGGGGCGCAGTGCAACTCGGGTACTTCGATTCAGCAAAAAACAATTCAATTTGCAATTGTTTTTTGCTGCACCCAATGTCGAAGTCCGCTTTTCCGGGCAGAAAAAGCCTCATCGTGTTTTTTCCTGTTGACCAAGCAGCGTCTTTGGCCCCCGGCACCCCCCCGAAACTCATTTTGTGCAGGGCCTAAATTAAGGTGCAATTTGTTAACGTTAAAACAGGCCCTCAACCTTCGATGGGTATTAAAGCTGATTAAGTAGCTCCAAGCGACTGGTTCGAAAAAGTGGTCGCTAGCTTTATTCCTGCCGTCCCAGATGGATGAAGCCAAAGGAAACTTTCGTTAACGACTGGTACACTACGAAGACGCCACAAAGAACCCGTGATATCGAACGCGTGTAGATGGAGTGAAGTATTTGGACATACATGTGCACGGGTAGTTTCTGTAACTTGATCCGATTGTTGCTGATTTCCTTTGTTCTCCTTGACGATGCTTTCCTATCGCCTTGCACGCACACCATGAAGCCGGAATCCAACAGACACAATGTGGGTAGTAGAAGACGACACTCGAGTTGTGCCATCCTGTCAAGCACACACTGAAGAAAATAAGTCACGTGACTCAAAATGCCCCTGAACCTGGCCATAACGCCGCATCACCACACGGCTACCGCCAAATACCATGGCATCTTCACGAACACGCGAAGGTGTAGCCAACGTCTGCTGCTGCTGCTGCTGCTGCTTTCGTGCAACGTAGGGCGGCACATCGGGAGGCGGCGTGAGCGGTGACGATGGTGATTCGAGAGGCTCCGGTGACAGAGAGGACGGGAAGCCTGCCTGTCTGCCCTTGCCATCCCCTCCGAGGCTGCCATCGAAGAGGACGCTGACAGACAGGTGCACAGCAGCAGCAGCAGCAGCAGCAAGCAAGCGTAGAAGCGTTGCAATGGAAGAACCAGGACGCTCGCGTCAGTCACGCTCAGATCCCACAGGGAGAGCTTCCGGAAACAAGGCGGACTCTTATCTGTGGATAGACATGGACTTCGCCTAGGTTTTGGAAGAAAAGGCAAACTGTCCTTTATTTTCGACACGTTTTTTTCAGAGAGGGTTCCAGGTGGGCATGACGTCCGCCGGGAAAAAAAACACCCGCACGGAGAGCCGGCATGACCAGATTGTGAACAGACAGAACCGGTGCTACAGGCGTAAAGGCCCGCACCAAATGGAATACCGGCCTCCTGAAGGTTGAACAGTCTAGCTCAAAAATGGCACAAGCGACAGACAAACTGCAGGCGCCCATCATTCTTCTTGTTGTTAATCGACTACGCAACGGTTGGCAGCGTGATGGACAGCACGGTGTCGAGGTTCAAGGCGTCGTGTAAACTCAGCGATCAGGGAACAGCGGCGGCGCCTTCGGCTGCGCGGACGGCCTTGGCGTCGGTGTCGTCGGCACCAAACACCGTCCGGACTCCGTCCTGGGATAAGAACGCAAGCCCGTGAGTCGACAGATAAACGTTATTGTTATTCGTTAGCCGTTGGTCTCCTTGAATTACGGCATGGGCAGAGGGAGGGCACAGTGTACAACCTCCTTTAGAACGACGACGAGGAGATGAAATTCGCGATTCTCATGTCGCCCGAAGAACGCATCCCTCCCGAGCGTGAGTGCTACCAGAAATTTAATGCTTGGACTTCAGTTGCGCGGTTTCCACCCGAGCTTCTCGACGTGTGATGTTTGTTGCTTTGAGATATTTTCCACGGACAGAGTGCCAGTGTGGCCACGTGGTTGGGTGTGACATCGTTCCTCGTGAAGGATGAAGGGGGCTTGTTTTCCGAAAGCAGAGATAAACACAGGAAGCTCTCGCCGTCCTTCACTGAGCGCGTGTTCTGTCGTTGAGGACAAGCCATCGATAGCTGCACACTCACCAGACCGCCCGTCACGAGGCTGAACACTGTATTTGTACGGTAGTGCAAAGCACGAGGGTCACCTGACTCTCTGACGCCGCGGGTATGCATCTACGCCCAACATCATCTCCGCACAATCTGAAGCCAACGACCCTTCTTTAATATCGTGCGCGCGTTCAACACCACCCTCTGTTTGCCCCAGCTCTAGCCATAGCTCCAACTGAGCGCCTTTTGGTTGGAGTTGTGGTGCGCGATGAAGGTAGTATCATGGCAGTAGTCTGTGTGCTGTAATGCTACTGCTGTTCACGGGCTGCGCACAAACAACAATCCGACTCGGGACGGAGCATCTTAGAAAATACAGATACAATCAAAGACAGCATCTTGCACGATTGGATACTAGCAAGGGATAACCAGGCCGTGCTTCCCCATCCTAACCGGCCTCGTGTCGTGACGCGAGCTCCGACGACGATCACGTCTCGCCCGTTCCTCTGCGGCATGAAAGTCAAAGTCAACGCCCCTTCTGTGTCGTGTGTATGTATGTGTTTTTTGTTATTTCCATCGACCGCGCTACCCGCAAATCAATAACGATGCGTCCGTCTCATATTGCGGTTGAAAACACAAAGGGATTCTAAAGGCCATCATGATCTGTGTTATGTGTGTGTGCGTTTGTGCGGACAACGCCATGGAAAAGTGCTGACTTGGAGGCGAGGGAGCGCACGGCTCAGGCCTGGATAGAAGCCGTGTCGGGGAGAGCCTGCGTGGCGTACCAGACCAAGCAATTCGCTAGAAACATAATGAGGTGGGTGGGTGTGGGGGGGGGTCGGTGCCGGGGTGGCGTACTACCGCTTTTTGTGTATCGCTCGAAGACGAAACACACCCAGGCCAGGGCGTCTGTAACCGCGAAAGCTAAAGCTTGGCATCGACCGCGTTCACCGTGCGATCAGCGCCAACACACCTTTTGTGGGGGTAACAAAGGGAATGAGAGGGGGGGTAAATGGAGAGGAAGAATCGAGGAGAGAGGGGAGGCACGACACGAACTCTAGGTGTAGTTGAGTGAATGCTCAAGGACGGGATGTGCGGGTTGCTCGATCCCGACGTTTGCGCTTGCGAGCAGCTTCTCGTTGTTTCCACTCGCTTTCTGGGGTCACCGCCGCCATTGCTACCTTTTACTTTGCGGACAGTACTGCATGCGCATGCGTCGAGATTCACGGTCTCCGCTTCATTCATTCGCCCGTGTGTGCGTTCCGGCGGCAGTGGTGAAATCCTCTGCGCCTTGGTCAACGCCATTCGCCCGGGAACGATCCCCCGCGTGCACGAGAGCCAGCTAGGGTTCGAGCAGGTACCCACGTAGATCCCACAGGCATGCACACGAATGTGGACACCGGGCGGGGGGTGGAGGGACGTTCGGAGTCTTCGACGGGAGACTGTACACGCAGCGGGCGGGGGCGTGAGTGTGTCACAACAGAACAGCACCCTTGCGCGGTGATCAGGGTTAGGGTATCTTCATCGTGCGGCATCTTCGTGCCGCTTGGTATTTGATACCCCGGTGACGCCCCCGAGATCTTGGTTTTCACGGCGACGTCCGCTTCGGGCCCGCAAGGGGAGGGAGGGGAGGGGGGGAGGGGTGGTGGTGGTTGTTCTAGACGGTACTATGACAACCATTGCTCCCGGTATAGAAGTGTTCGGTACAAGTGGTGGTACTATGGTACGTAGTTAGCTGTTCCATCGCTGCCATGAGATAGAGACCGTCATGACGTATTGTAGCTGGTTGGTCTGGCTCTCTCGGGTCCCCGCCACGACAAGGGATTCCTTCGAACGATCGATCGATAGCTGTCGGTAGGTAATGGGAGGGCGGCTCCACCGCCATTCGGCACATGGTTGACCCTGCAACGTGTGCTTCCGTAGTAGAGCACGCTCTCCTCAATCCGGCGGCACAGCGTTGACGACGTCCATACAACCTTCGCTTCCACTCGACTGAAAGCACAACGACAATTCACGGTGTGTGTGTGTGACTGTTTTCCCGTCTCGGCGGCCAGATGGAGAACATCAACAGCTTCCTCTCGGCGTGCTGCAAGCTCGGGGTACAGGCCCACGCCCTCGTCGACACCGCCGACGTGTTCGAGATGAGGGACACCGCCAAGGTCGTGGAGTGCGTGGTGAGCGAGCGGTCTGCGTGTTGAGTGCCTCCCAGCGCTGTTGGTCATCGGTGGCGTGCCGGACTGTGGTGCTCCGAGCTCTCTCGGTGTTACTTCTATCTTTTTGTCTGTCATCGATCTGTCCGATTTCACGTTTAGCAAAGAATCTCTTGCTTCCGTGTCAACAGTCTGTTCGTGCGTCTCTCAATCTATTGCTTTCCCTTTTTCTTGTATGTGTTTCTTGCCCCGCTGGTCCGTGGACTTCGCGCACATCGGTGCGAGTACGGTGCAATTGTTACTGATACTCAACGCCCCCGCCTGCCCTGCTGCGTGTCCCGTGCTCTACCCTCCCGTTTCCGAAAAACACGTTCGAAAATAACAAAAACAACTACACCGCGTCGAACACCACCACCATCTCCACACCGCCACAACCGCAACCGCACCTTGGAAACAACAACACAGCACGCTCTCGGGAGCGCGGTGCAGGTGTCCTGCCCGGAGTTCGGCGGCCCCCACCTCGGCCCCGCCGCCGATCCGTCATTGGTCGCCGTTGTCCCTCCCGCGGACGAAGACGAAGGCGGCGATGACGGCGACGGCAAGGACAACGCCGTTGCTGACGACGATGACGACGAAGACGGGGCCTTTGGCGACTTTTGGCGAGCTTCCGTGGGGTGCGTGGTGATATTCTCGATCGATCCCACCGGGGGGCAGAGGAGCGAGCGGCCGTCCGTGCCTCGAAATGCGCTTGGGTGATGTAGCAGCTGTTATGGGTGTAAACGAAGCAGCGGCGAGTCCACGTCCAAGCTGGAGTGGGGTGGTGCTGGTGTAAACGATCAAAACGCCTCCTTGCGGTGTATCGACCCTTCCGCCCCCAATCTCTCCCACAAAAACGGAAGCAAATGAAGAAGGAAGATGACGTAGACTTGTTTTTTGCTTGTTTGGCGCCAGGCGGAAATTGCCGCACGGAACTCCGACTGCCGCAAGAAGAAACGTAGGAACTCATTTTCCTACAGTCGACTCGCTTGAGTTACAGCAGTGGCAACACTCAAGGTTGCAACTACTGCTTGTTGTGTCTTTTTCGGGGCGTGGGTGACGATAAACTGTACTTGTAGAGAATAAGCGGAAGGCGGGATTCCACTACAGTATATATCGCGTCACGGACTGCTGAGGGCGTTGCGGTGACGGCGATCGATGACGGGGTTTTGCGGGTTTTTTCGTAACAGCTCAGAGTGTGAGACGGTTCCGCCGTGAACGAAACCCTGGACGAAATCTTAGATGGAATAACTACCCTTCCGCAAGATTTTGTCGACCTTGAGCCATATCCGGGTCAAATTTTCACGGGAAGTATACGTGGACTTGGTTCTACTTGATTCGTTAGTCACCCCATTTCATTCAAATCTACAATCCCAAGCACGCACCATTCTTCGACGGCTGCTAGGTACGGTATGTATGCCATCAAGCAAGCACCCGGGCATTGATTTCGACTTACCCTCGCGAGCGCACGCGTGCCCTTGGAACCATGCCATCGAGCAGGACCGGTGGAAACGCGCCCCACGAAGGCGGCGGCGGTCATGATGGGGACGTTGCCAGCGACAACATGCTCGTACTCAATATGCAGGTGCGCCGTCTCGAACACCGACACACATACGTACATAAAGGGTTCTCTACCCCGCTCGGTCTCTTCCCGACGCCCCCCCTCCTCAAAACGGATACTGGTCGATAAAGTCCGTCGTGCTCCTCCTCGTGTTTTATGTTGCGAAATGGTAATCCGCCTCCGCTCCCTGGTGCTCATCGTACGAAGCATAGCGACGTGCCTACGCGAGAAAAAATCTACCCCGCTTACCCCTCCCCTACTCCCTGCTCCCCCTTGCCGCACCTCTCGATTTCGTCTTGGCCCCGTATGGATATGGCAGGACGTGGAACGTCCCCGTTCGACCCGACGAGGCTTCACGACAACGGTGGGGAGCATCACGGACCTGGACCCACCGGCCACGCTGTCAGCTCGCGCGCGCCAGATGTGTCCCACGGAGGTATGCCAACAAGCTCAAGCACGAACAAGCACGCTACCAAACTGTTTGATAGCGTTCACCATGGACCGTCGAAGAGCGTGGCAACTGAAAGGCCGATAACGTTTTCCCGCGGGCCGACCTCGATTCACAACCCCCCGCCCCCGCTGCGCTCCCCTGGTATGCTTTTGCAGATGGTCAACTCCCCGCGAGCATTGGTGTTCAACGCCGATCCCGTCGGCCACCCGCCTCGATCCCCGACGTTACGGGCGGCGTGGGAATCGAACGCGACCAACGGAGGGCGTGCCGCCGCCGGCCGAAGCGCTTGGGGCACGGACGCGTACCCGGCCAAGCGGACTGCAAAGGTGGGGGGGGTGTTCGTGTGGACAAGGGCGCGACACCTACGTTTACGCCGAATACTGCTGCTGTCTTAAAACCATCAAGCTTTGTTCGAGTTCCCTTTTAACGCCTCGCTGGTTGTTGGTCGAGCGTGCTCGTTTTGGAGACCTTGTTGCTTGATTTTTGGGCTGGCATTTGCACCCCGCTCTAGATGGAACATTCCCGGAGCCACGTCTGACACCATGACTCCAGCGTCTCGGTGACCATGTTCTGGTGCAATACTAGGGTTACTTGTCCTGTTTTTTTCCTTGTGTGTTCCAACGAGCGTTGTCGCTGGGCACCTTCCGTCGCCCCCGCTTCTGCAACCCTGACTCTGTGCCGAAATTACACCTTTGCCTGTAGTGCCTACCATTCCCACCGCTGCTGATGTCATCTAGAATCAACATGGATGTTTGTAGCGCCCATCGCCCCCCACTGCTGTCTTCGTCTCTCCTTTCAGATCACTTCCAACCTATCGGCGACCTCCTCACGTGGCATGACGCTCTCACCGGCGGGGATATGGGGAACAGGCGCGGGGGCGGTGCCTAGACAAGGAATAGGCAAGAGCGCCAGCCCAGCGGCGGCCAGCGCTAATTCGGCCACTACCGCCGCCGTCGCCGCCTCACNTGAGGCCGACCTCGACGCGCGTGCCAACGGCGCTGCGAGGGCGGCAGGAGAGCAGCAGCGGGAAGAGGATGGAGTGGACGGTCCCAGGATGTCGGTGTCGGCACGCATGCCCGGGAGGTGGAGATAGCCAGGGGGGGGGGGGGGGGGGGAGGGGGCAGGCGCTGGAAAGAACGGAGGAATGCCCTGAAACCCGACGTGACCTTGTGCGAGCGTGTGTGCTCCTTCTGTGGTCTCGTAGCGGCCGACAAAAATAAAGAATGGTAATGAGGCATTGACGAGCGCCACTCTTGAACCACTACCGTCGCCTCTCTCGATTCCCTCCGTCACCGACGCCTCAAGATGCAGCAAGAGGGGCTTGATTCCCGGCGGGGGAGGGGGCGAGAGGGTGGGACGGGGGGATTCCTGGCGGCAGGGCGAATGAAGGAGTCGGGCCGGGCTGTGTTTTTCTGGACCTTGAGCGTGATTGCCTCAGACTGCAAGGGTCGTGATGTAGAATCATCGGCCTGGGGGTCGCTAACAACTCCGACCAACGCGGTATCGCGTCGAGCCTATCGTTGAGCATGTATTTTATCTGTGTGCTTGTGACGGCACCCACAGCGCTCACGCGTACAAAACGTTGCACGGAGGAGAGGGTGGGGGGGGGGGAGGGGTTACGGTCGATCGAGCCGTGGGTATCGAGAGCAGTGTGCCTTGTTTAGGCTGGCTTCGTTCGGTTCTCGTGCTTGAAGTTTGAAGGTGTTGCCTGTCGTCACAGCAGTGCTCATGTTCTTTCGTGATCGATCGTCGATCTGCCTGATTCTCAGGCGTTGACACAGAAACACGAAACACCCACCAGCATCGAACTGGTCACTTTCGGCACAAACTGAACCTGGGGAAATGACACAAATCCACCACTTTGTTCGATCGAAGCCCTTTCCTAGGAAAAAATACGAGTCGAATCCACCGAGATGCTGGAATCGCCCTCGCCGTAAATGAGAGGAGGAAGAGACAACGAGTCAAAAACACATCAATGGCTTGATATTGCTAATCGAATACGCTCAAGTCCGAAAACACATCAATGGTGTGATATTGCCAATTCAGACATGAGCAAGATCCCCGGTTCTCCACAGCAACTCCGAAGCAACACATTCAGCTAGACGCCGGCCGCGCGCACCACACCTCAAAAGAATATTGACGTTCGTCTTTTGCTACTGGCTGCGAAATCTCGATTTTCTGTTCTAGTTTTAGTGTCTAGCCTGGGCACTGGGACCAAGCCCGCACGCAATCTCAACACCACAAGTGCGTCGTCGATCAGTAGACCACCTCCCTACTCCCGTTCGAAACCGGAGTGCTTTCGCCCGTCGTCACCCGCAAAACACGCGGCACCGACCATTCTCGATCAAGGGCGCCCTTATACGCAGTAGTATAGGCCAGCATGTCGGGGCTCAGTTCATGCCGAGAACGCTGTGGCACTTCCCACCGGTATCGAAAAATCTCGGGGCGGTCTCTGTCTTCGTTTCTCATCTGGCCCGTACATTGTATGCCCATGAATAATCGGGTTACTGTCCTTGGGGACCCCGCCACGGCGATACAACCGACCGCGTCTTCTCCACTCAACAAAGGCCATCGCTCCAACATCATAACTCTGCGCCAATCGTGATCCCCTCCCCGAAATTGCGGAGTCGACGTAGGTGGCATGACAAACATACCACACCCCCCTAGACCGATTTTCACGGCTCGATGACTCCGCGATGAAGACGATCCATGAATGACACAACGAAGTTTTTGGGAACGCTCTGCGGCTCCAACGCTGCAATCTTCGACGCTGCGTTTTTTTTTGCAGGGGAAAAATCGAGCTTCGAAAATCAATCCACGGGGTGCGATGCCTTGCATCATGTCACCTACGGTAATTTTCCTGTTGCTGTATCACCAACCGCGCCGCAGAGGAGCGACAAACCAGCCCAAAAAAGCAGGTCAACCGATCAATCCCTAGCCAATCACAGCAGCTACCGTTTTTTCTGCTTCTTCTCCCGTACCCAATAAAGCTTCTTAGAATTTTCCCGATCGGTTCTGGCGCTTGATCTTTTCTCGGCTGTCGAGCTGAACGAATCGCCTGAACTCGTCGAGCGTGTAGTCCTCCTCCTTCTTACGCTTCAACCTGGCAAGACTTGGCAGCTACGGGGGCGAAGGGGAGGCAGCGGACGAGGAAAGTGTGGAGGAGGGGGATATAACTGGTCAGCTGCTACATGTAGCTATTGCTTGACGGCGGCATGTAACAAACTCAACACAGTTTTGAAAACGCGCGTGGTGTGTGTACATGAGCAGAGTGTGGACACGTGTAAGTTGTTGCGTCGAATACTCTTGTTACATGGAGCGCACACGTCCCTTTAGATGGGGCGGGTTGGCCGGAAGTATACTGTAGACGCCACGGCGACCAGTGCAAACCCACGCGCTCGTGAAACGAGAACTGGTTGTGTTTGTTGAAAGGTAGTGCTGGTTCGGCTGCCGGTCGTGGTGCCGGCATGCAGCCGCCACCAAAATCACCGATCGAGTTCATTGCGAAGGTTCTCGAAAATGACACGTTGGTTCAGGCCATAAATAACATACGCGATGCATATTGATTCATCTATTTTTATTCCTGGGCATCAATACACGGACGGGGCAAGGTTGCAAGTCATCGTAAGGGACAAAAATACAGAAAAGCACTCCCAGCGCCTTTCCACCGCAAATTTGCCGAAGACGAGAAACTCCGCAAGTGATGTTGACGGCTTTCGGACTTTTGTCAGTATCGAGATTTCGTCAGCTTCAGGCGACCGCCGTATCTGACAACCCCCAAGCCGGCAACGGTACGCTCCTGGCAACGAATCTCGCGACGGTCGTTTATCCCAAAGAAGCCTCCTGAATCTGCAACGAAAACATCGCCTACCAAATAACGACACCTTATGAGAGACCCTGTACATCGAGCAGGCCTCTTCCTGGGAAAATCGACCCCCTTAAGGCAAGACGGGGTTGAGCATGGTGCCCACCCGCCCCCCAAACGCTACACGACAACCCCCCTTTGCCAGCAAAAACCTTAGCAAGAAGAATCAATCACACCGTTTGGACTGGGTTAATTTCTTCAACGGGTAGGTATTCTTCAGAGTGATTTTCTGAAAACGTGGAGTTCAGATTGTTAGGCCTGCTTGTGATTATTTCGACCGGACTGCTGTCGGTTTCGCTTCATCATTCGGGTCGCGGACATGTGTGTGTACATGTGTCATATAGCGGTACATAAAGAAATACCTGCATATTCCACAGCCATTCCGGGTATTCCTCGTCGGGCATGACCGAAGGGTCCTTCCCATCCTTCAGGAAGTTGATGGGTGTCACGCCTAGCCCGTGCTCCCCCGCACTGTCTTTCGCGCTGTCGCCGCCGCCCTTGCCCCCTTTCTTCCCGCCGGACGCCGCTGAGGCGCCCGCCTTCGCCATCATCCCTCTCGCGCTAACGCCGGCGGTGGGTCTGCGGCAGGTGGTGGTAGAGCCCGCCGCCCCTTTTCGTGCGTCGGGTGTTCGCGCATGTATCGACGCGGGTGGGTTTTTTCGTGCAGGGAGGGAGAGGGAGGATTGGTTACAGTATTCGCGGGGCCTAAAGTGCGCCGCCTCTGGGGAGTCGGCTCATTTGCCGCCACGGCTGAGTCCAACACGTTTGCTGAATACAAAAAACCTCGAACGGGTGGTTTATCTGTGAGGTATGTTTACTTTAAAAAAAACCTGCGAAGCCTACACTGGCTGAGGCGCAGCCACGCGCGGCACCAGCCGGACACGCAACAGGCGCACCTCACTCAGAGTTTGGGGCACTCTATCGCACACGTTGGGTGAAGGACTTCGACAGCTACTCTATTCTAGACTGAGAGCGTAGGGTCACGTTTCATGCAGTACAGGGGAGACGCTGCAAGATCTCGCAGTCTGTCTACTGCTGTACCGGCGAGAGACATGCATGTAGACCTTCGCAGGAAATGCTGGGCGGTCGCCAACAAGGGCACCGCCACAACAATCGTCGATGCCATCGCAGCAGGTGCTCGTCCTTCTAGATATAATCTACTTTTCCATGATCGTTTCGGCAGTCATGTGGAGGTCACGTTTGGCACGCTGCACAACTGGACCTCCGAGAAGAGCGCATGGAATTACACAACTTGGCCTGGACAAACTGGTAGTCTATGACCCGGAGGTTTAGACGTCTGGGTGCTGTGCAGCAGTGCTCTTTGGACTCAAACTCGGACAAGTCACGACACACGAGTACGTACTGCTAAAGGCAATTCGATGGGCGTGCAACCCTGGTGGGCACCAACTGTTACCTAACAAGCTCCGTGGTGGGACACAAGGACGGCGCCAACCTACAGATAGACTGCTGTATTACAAAGGAGTTGGGTAGGTGCAGTTCCCGCGGTGGGTTACTCCCGCCATGCCTGGCGTAGACTATGCAGTCTACTGCTGCAGGCGGATCGCACATGGTGAGATATGAGCAGAGTCGTGCCTAACATGCATACTTGCAAAACAAACATTAACTTCGTTCTCCTAAACAGGTCATTTCACATGCCAGAGTGCACAAATCACGCAATTGTAGGCCGTGCCGGAGAAACTGCTGCTGCTGTGCTGGGACGCAATGTCCAGCGCAGCTAGGAAAGCAGCCACATGTTGCTCAGCAGAAAACTTTGCTTACCCACATGTCTCAGCAAAGCTTCCGCGCATCGCAGGTGCACCACTCGTCTTGAGGATGAACTCAACATGATAACCCCGTCGTGCGTGCCAGGACGACCTTCTGTCTCTGTCTTGCTCTGCTCACGACTGTGATCTGTGACGCGGCGCGCTTGTCGCTTGTTGGACGCTCACGGGGGTTCCGTGCCTGTGAATTTCCACCACCCTTTACAGGTTGCGGAACCCCTCGAACAGCACAGGTTGCGCCGCATGCATGCCGCAAAGCACGCACCAAGAAGCAAGCCGAGCTACACCATCGATCTAGCTCTCCCACCTTCTTTTGTTCCACGGCGACTCATCGATCATGAACGGCACGTCCTGAAAAGGCTGATCTGTCAGTAGTAATCTCCAGCAACGACGGGTGCGTGCACTTTGTCGTTGAAAGAACTGGCTCTATTATTTTCTCCGCCCGGTGTCGCACGCTACACGACAGCCTGCGGTTGTGTCTGGTGTGGGTTGTGTACCCTAGTCTCCCTCTTACCTGTAGCGTGGCAGTGAACCAGTCAAACTACAGTTGCGGCTATGGTTTCAGAGAGGGTTGGTATTCCTGGTAAACCGTTTGGCTGCGATATTACCTTATGCCGTAGCCAACTCGAAAGGTCGTGGAACACTGACACCCTGACGCCCACTCCAGCAGTATGTGCCGTCAGAGCTCATGGAGAGCCTATCATTCACGTATGTCACATGACCCAGCTAGCGTCAGCACCTTAGGCTAGCTCCACACACAGCTTTGTCTGTTGGTCGGCGAGCGATATGGACCCAAGTCACGGTACGCTCTTGGGACCTGTGCTGGGAGATTGGACTAAGTATCATGTTGTCGTGTGGCACACTTAGTGCGCGTGGAAAAACAGTGGAGAAGTATTTGTTGCATGTTGTGTTGTGCTGCACACTGTATTCGCATCTCAACTCGAAGTACAACGCGAGCCCATGGATGCACCAGCATCCAAGGAAAAATCTACCGACGCACGTACTGAACGAACCACTCGTACCCCACCCATCCCCTTCACGCATGAACACACACCACAGATACCATGGAGGTACTGCCCGTCTCTGCATTTGTGTAGTGTGAAATGAGGCGGGCCTTGCGTGTCGTCGGGCATAGTGCAGCGGTCACCCGCTGCGCAGGGCATGGTGTCTGCAGTTGTGTCTGTGTTGAGAGCTGTGGGATGTGTGTGATGGCTACGTGACGTGGCCTCCAGCAGCTCGATTTCAGAGAAAATGTCAGAAATATGCCAAATTTCTCTTAAATCGATTTTGGTCGTGCCAAGCGATTCTCCTCTCTTAAACCCGTACCTTCTCGTAAAAGATCCTCCTTAAATCGTAGCCGATACTGTATATCTACCCATGTGACTTGAACTCATTCTGGGCTAAACAAACTGCCGTGACGTCGTTGTGAGTACAAACTGGTGAGATCCTCCTCGACAGAAGACGCACAACGGAGACTTCGGTCCCAGCGCGATGACCTCGATCGGCGGTCGCTGGAGCACATTATTACTGCTTCTCTCAAGACATCTGGGCTTGTTCAACTTGCTGCTTTAGGCCGGGAAAAATAGCGGAGGGCAGGGTGGAGGGGGAGTGGGAGGCGGGCGTACTGTGATCGAAACGTCGATCGATCTGGTGTCGATCGTGTTGCGCTGATAACAGTAAGAGGTCTGGGTGTTTTCCTACATGTACGCTACAAGAGAAATCCTTCCTATGTAACCCTGTGTATGCATAGGGGGTACAACCTCTCCTCTCCGTACACCACAAAATGAGGGCCCTGTCAACGTTTGTTAAGCCACCGGCCTTCCTTGGACACTGACCACAGACTTGAAGCCGTTATTTATTCGCGCCCAGGCATCCCGAAGCTACAAGATGGGGGCACGCTGAAGCGCCAAACAGGGGGCAGACATCGAGCCCGAACAAAAAAAAATCACAAGGGTTCATATCCTGCTCTCAGGCCACCTTCTTTGGCACAGCTCGTAAGCGGTGAGGGCCTTCCTGCAGCTCGGCGCTTCATCGGCAGCCCAAGACCACGAAGGGAATTGAATGTGCGTTCGGAACTCGGAACCGTGATGAGGCACTGGAGGCGGTCGTGGACTTATTGCGACAGTGCAGAGCGGGCAATACAGCCATCTCTGACAACGAGTCATCCACGATCAGGCTCCCGCGTGTAGATTTCTGGGTCTCGGCCGGGATGGGAATGGTAAGCTTGGCAAGACGAGGTCGGAGTTGTATGCTCCCGGCTCCGGCTGCCTGGACGTGGCGTCGTCGTCGTTGGCTGGTCACAGACTTCGATCGAGAGCTGTCGAGATCACGAGGAAAACCGTTAGCTACTGACAAGCGCTGTCTCGGAAATGTTGGACGGTGGATCTTCACAAGCGCGGGTGCAGCTGAAGAATGTTGGGAGTGTTGGTGGCATGCCAAGAGGATGGGAGAGGGCTTGAGAGAGGTATGGTGATCTTGCTACATAGCAGGACGTTCTTCGGACGGTGATGAGGCTTGCTGTGAAAAACAATCAATTCGGAACCGTATGCATATGTCGCGACTTATTGTTTGGAGAGCTATTTTGCGTTGCACTGATTCTGTACTCAATAAGATCGTGTTATCTTTCCCATTCGCACTGTGTGCAAGGTCAGTGTGTCTTGCTGCCGTTGTGAAGCAAACGGCCCGCAGCGCGCTTGGGTTTGGCGTAGTCGCCCTCGTCATGAAAATTCGTTGAGACACATTCCAACCTTGAGCGTACCACACCGTTCCCGGCCCGTTCATTCTACTTCGGTGTACGCAACCCTTGTCTCTTCGGCAGTGTTCCACTACCTGAAATCGGGCTCCAGGGTCTGAAAGTGTGCATGCACGTGCCTGTCGCATGAGAGCACCTCCTTTGGTTGTCTGTGAGTGGGGACCGATGTTGACGAAGTTTCGAAATATTTGCCAGCAAATCTTACCGAGATGCTGGTTCTCACCAGGTGACACACGTACCTTGTGCTCTTGACTCCCATTATTACTTTTGCCAACCCAGAACTCTCCGGCCAGAAGTGTTGCGTGTCGAAGTCAACCGGCTATGACGCACAGCAATAATAGGCGCCCATACCAGCCAGGCGTACGAGCTTTTTTGCCGATGGGAAGAAGCGTTGATTTTGGTGGAGCACCTCTCTACTTCCGGGCGGGTGAGCGGCCTGCTACGCAGGGTAAGAAGTGGTGCTCACCAGGGCCTGGCACCAAATCAAAGTTGTACATGAAATACGTTAATTACGGGGGGGGACTGGCCTTCACTTTGTTTCTTCTCACCGCCTAGTATGTTCGGGTCTATGGGAAAATGTCTATTATAAAAACGAACGGTGTTCCAGAAACTGCTGATGCTGTGGGTGGACCCTTTGGTACTTTGCCGAACTCATGATGCAGACAAGACCCGGATTCTGACGGATGGGCTACATGTGTTCGTCGGGAACGGAGATGAACTTGGCTCTCTCTGCGAGCGATGAATCAGACGTG
>CACKRE030000065.1:85229-95541 GCA_902602495.3 Ectocarpus sp. CCAP 1310/34 | reverse complement strand
ATGGGAGAGAGAGAGAGAGAGAGAGAGGGAGAGAGAGAGAGAGAGAGAGAGAGATAGAGAGAGACGGGAGACGGGAGGAATAAAGGACCCGCGGGCGTTCGCATAGCAGTTATCTTACCCGTGCCTACAGCTTCTAACGGCTCAGCTTGCTTCGGGTCGATGTCGGTGCCCCGCGGAGACATTTCGTGCAGCGTGGGGGGGGCGTTGTCCTTGTGCCCTCGACGTGCTCTATGTAGTTGTTCAATGGCCGCCGAAACTCTGATGATGCGGTTGCGCCCGCGCCGCACTCGTACAGGAGCAACGTCGCCTCGATGCCATAGCTTCGTTCACAAACGTCATGCGCGACGCGATGGCGCCGCTCTGTCCGACGCTAGCGAGGCCGGAGGGCGACCCCTTTCGCCCAAAACCAGCGCCCGCCTACGTGTCGCGCTGAAGAGGGTGGCAGACGGGGTGCCCGTCATCGAGAGAGCCCTCGGTCTTGACAGAGCACCCGACGTACTCCTCGAGCTGATCTACGCATTGGTCAAGTCGGTGGGTCGAGACGAGGAGGTTGTTTCCGTAGAGCTTCTTGCGGCTTCTTACTAACGTAGCGTATTTTTTTGTTTGCACTTTGAAGAAGATTGAGCACATGTTTCCCTGTTCGATCGAACCCTCTTTGTTTTTCTTTCTTTTTCTCGAGCGCGCCTCGAGTGCATGACCTCATCTTTTCCTCGCGTCGGTTGATGAGTTCACGTTTCTTTTTCTCCTCTTTTTTTCTTTTTCTTTTGAATATTGGTATTGTGTGAGTGTGGTATTGCCTTGAATAGTGTGCGCGCTGACGGGCAGAAGAGGGAACGTCTTTTATGTGTACACGAAGACCCACGCCCGAAATCCGACCACCGCTACTTCTCATGCACCGTGTTTGTTGTGCTTTATCGCGGCGCTCACAAGTTGACCACCCCACCCGCGTGCTTGTCAATGTCGATCCGAAAACAAACAACCAGGCCACGCACGGAACGTGGGGCATCCTTTTCGCGTGCCAGGGGCGCTATGGCGGGTACTTGGGTGGTGGATCGGGCGGCATGTTAAGGCCGCGACCTTCAAAGACAACACCAGCAGAAGAGCCGCTGTTGGCCCCCCGGTGCCAAAGACGGTAAGTTCCAGGTGTGTGTGCACCCCGGCTGCGCCCCGACCGCGGGGCGTGACAAACGTGTCAGCGCGCCGGGGCTCAGGAAACACCTCACGTCCGGTCAGCACAAGGGCGGCATTGCGGCGATTGTCAAGTTCTTGCTCGACTCCGACAAGATTAAGCCTGAAGGGACGCTAGCGGTGAGTTCGGCCGTCGCGACGCGATTGTCTGAGGTGTCGGGGTCAATAAACACAGAGAAAGTAGTTAAATGAAGCGCGAGTCAAGCTTGTCCGTCCTCTCCTCTCGGCTAGCCACCGGTCGCTAGTTATTGCCAGTGCGCCACGAACAACCCTCGTTATGCACGCGGGTGTTATTTTTCTATGTTATTGTTTTCTCGCAACTGGCTGGCCAGCCTCTGGTGATTGCGGGTTCTGCGTTGTTGCTCCTCGCGCCCTCTGTCTTTCGAGCGGTGGTGTAACAATGTCTGTTTGTCTGCGTTTGTCCGGTTGAGGTAGTTAGCCCTCTTTTTCTTACTCTGCGGGCACGCAGGCGTTTTTTAAACGCGTTGTTGTTTGTGGATGCGGTTTACCAGACACGCCGTCCTGATACGCCTTGAAGACTTGCTCTATCGTGAGCCTGGGTCGAGTCCGGACAAAGCCGGCGGCGGGTGGGGTTTGTCGCATGCGTTGTACAAGTGTGCGAAACGGGAGGACGGACGGAACTAGAATCCGCGTGCAAGTACGCGAGGTCGTCTTCTTTCTTCCTGGGTCCTACGGAATTTCCAAATTGTGTGTCTCTTTGTCGCACTCCCACAGAATCTCAATGAGGAACAGCGCAAATCAATGGGCGACCCCTGAATGGATAGTTCTCACCGAGCGGGCCACAAGCACTCGCCGTTCACCGGTCATTCCGAGGTTCACTTCGTGTCTGCGCCGGTCGAGCACGACGGGCAAGGGTGAGAAGGAGAAATGCGCAGAGAAAGTGTTTTTTTTTCCTTGTCTCTACGACAACTTTACAAGTGTTCCCTCCCTCCCTCCGGAGTGAAGTGATTCAAGACGACAAGATAAGCTGGCTGCCAGCTTGAGTGTAGTCTTTCCCAGGGTCGACAGCTCACACAATGTCTTCGAACTCAAAGAGCCCAGGGAGCCGAAGAGGGATTTTTTTTTAACTCAACAGTCTTGTTGACGAATGTGATTGGCTCTTTCTTGCCCGCGATTATTCCTCGTTTGCAAGGGTCGATAAATCCACATGGTCCGCAACAGGTGTTGAGATGCATCCTTTGTGATAGGTGTATCCCTGGCAATGGCCACTGTGTAGTAACAGTGTGCAGAGGCTCACAGAGTGACTGTCAAGTACACTTGTGTTGTAGACCAAAATGTATGGTTTAAATCGGCGCTTAGTTGGCCGAAAGGTCAGAAGAGAGAAAGGGGAAGCGAAAGAGGGTGAGCGAGTGGGGGCGAGCACCACGGGGGCGAGCCATCCATCATCATCACGGAAAGGAAACACACAAAGGAAACACACACGGGCTATTGCAACATTCCGATCACCGTAATAAACGGTCAATCCGACCTGTGACAACGTTACTAGAATATCCTGTAGGACAATGGTCCGATGTACCATACTTCTATCGTTCAATGTATACCCTTAGGTGTGTACAATGATCCGATTACTGAATCAACATACCAAAGACTGTTCCGGTAATACTCCTTGAGTGAATACCTTTCCAGCAGTGCAAACTCTAATGACTGACATTGAGTATTCCAACAACAGGTACCCCCTTTCTTTATGTTTTTGCCTCACGCTCCGCCGATAGTCTTGTTTTTGTCGTCGTATTTTCGCTCGTCAGCGGAGTCAGGGCAAAGAGTGGTTACACGCTTGGCAACACGGAAGAGGGCAGGGTTGCCGCTTCCACCACCGCCTCCGCCGCCTCCGAGACAGCAGCAGCGACCACGACACCGGGGAAGGGCAAGGGGAGACAGGGGGCACAGAAGGCGGCCGCAAAACGGCGACGGGGGGTCGTAAACCGCCGAGGGCCGCCGCCTCCGCCGCCGAGACGGCAGGAGCGACCGCGCAACCGGGGAACGGCAAGGGGAGGGCCGGGACCACAGCAGTCAGCGCCCGGAGGAGGGGCGGAGCTGGCGGCGGTCGCGAAACGGCGACGAATGGTCGCAAACCGGCGAAGGACGCCGCCAAGGAGCAAGGAGGCGGGCAAGGTCTCTGGCGTTTGGGACTCGGGCAACGCCAAACCCTCTTCGCCGAGTGTTGCTGACACCCGTACCGCCCCGCCGCCGCCTTCGACGGGCCGGAGCGGTAGTGGGTGGTGGTACCCGTAGCGGGCGGGCGAAGGGGAGCTCGACGGGTGGGGATGACATGGTACCCACCTCCGACCGCCCGACTTGGGCCGCAACTGCGCTGGAAGGACACAGGATTCACCAGCAGCGGCAGCAGGAGCAGGAGCAGCAGCGGCAGGAGCAGCAGCTCGAGCAGCAACAGAGAACGAAGACGACCGGCCTGCGCGTGGGTTCATCGCCAAACGTCGCGCGTGGACGGGCTCAGGGAACCTCTGGCGACGGCGCATTCGCTTCCCTCCCTCCACACACCGACAGGCAGGCAGTAGCCGGGGGGACCGCCACTAACGTCTCGGCTCCCAATCCACCCTCGAAGCGCAAGAGCAAGCCTGGGTGCGCAGCGCCACATAAGTTGAGCTCCAGTGGCAGGGGTGGGAGGAGCGGTGGTGTGGGTAGGGGGAGGGGGGGCAGCGGCAGACTGGGCGATGGTGGCGGGGCAGGGTCAGACGATGACTTCCACGAGTCCTCTGTGGCGGCCTGTGGGCGCAGGTAGACCTCGCTGGCCTGACCAGCATGACGCGGCTCTGAGACGGGGGGGGAAGGGAGGGAACGTGTGCTGTTTCCTGTATACAGGCTGCTAACTGCAACGACAGTCAAATGCTTTGGAGACTTGTGTTCTGTTGTTCCATTTCCTTTCACCGATCGATTGTGGTGATTTTGTTTCAGTTTCGCTCGACCGTCTGTTGCGAAAGATAAAAGAAAAAAAACAACGCCGGAAACGGTTGTGTATCGGCGCTCGTGGGTTCTACTTTTGTGGTGCCGTGATGTCCTTGGTCCCCCCCCCCCTCGTATTCGCGTATTCGCGTACTCGCGTAGGTGATTTCTTCAGGGGGTTGGTGAGGTGTTGCTTCCTCGTTTGTTTCTTGCCCCGTCGTGCCACAAGCGTGGATATTGTGGCGTGTGTGCTTCCATTTCTGTGCGTCTTCCAGTTGAAATGTTTTGTTAGTACATCCCTTTTGTCGTGCTGTCGTACGCCCATCATGAGTGTGTTGGCTGCCCGAGGTTTACATATATTCTATCCCAGCTTGTTGGTGAAGTCGTCGTTTCCTCGGACGAGGCTGTACGTGTGTAGGGTGGTGGTTCGTGACTTCCAACAAGTCACTGGGCGTCACTTCTCGAGTTTTGTTTATTTTTTCAATGACATCAGTCTTTTTCAGCACTCCGAGTAAACACTTACGGTAGTTTTGTAGTGTTTTCGCACTTGGCTGTGATCCGCACTTCAACAAGTCATTGGGCGTCACTTGTCGTTGTTGTTGATTTCTTCAATTACACCAGTCCTTTCCAAAACACTTACAGGTGTTTTTTTTAGAGCTTACTTGCTTGGCTGTGATTCGCGTGTCGTTTTATAGGTCGTTCGATCTGGGCCTCTGCTTGCGCCATCCCCGAAGGAGTGGTAAATTGTTTTTTTTTGGGATGATGCTTGCCGCGTGCCGTGTTGGTGTGTGTGTGTCTATTCTGTCCAGTCTGGACAACGTGATGTGTGGGTGGCAATACAAGTGTTCAGTACCGTTGTGTGTATCCTTGGAGCCAAAATCGTTTACGCAACACTCTTGAGCCAAACGGAACAGAATGTAGACGATTGGGGGCCCTTGGCGCTTGTGTCAGTGTGGAAGGATGTATCCATTCGAGGTAGATAGTGATCTTGCCTTCCTTTCCTCTCGTTGGGTTGTTCGCGCTCGATTCGATTTGCAATTGCGATGTTGTTGCCCGATGCGCCCCTGGCATTTGGGATACAGCAGTCATAGAGGTGCGTGTTTGCCGAGCGGCGCGGAAGGGACGTTGTATATTTTTTGTTCGTGTTCTGAGAGGCGGTTTGCGTTTCGAGACGGAAACAGCCGAACAGACGCGCTCGCGCCATATCCATGTCGAGGACGAGAGTCACGGGTCTCAAACATCATGTACTCCCAACCCGTAAGATTATTGCGCCGGCCACCAAGTGGCGTGTAGCACCCAAACTGCGTGGCGCGGTAGACGCCACTTTCGGCCACCAAGGGAGGCCGGTCGTGTTATTGTCCCCATCCTTGCCTTTGCTGTGGCGTACGGTTGTGTTCGTTGCTCGAGGTTTGTGGGTGTGTACTCCTTTCTCTTTAGAAAGTGTAGTCTAAACATAACATAACCTCACAGAAAACAACCCGTTCGAGATACAACCTCAGTCGAAAGGGATGTGCTTAAGTCTTTTCAGTATGTGGATTGAAACCAACTGGAGACTTGGCATATTTGGAGTTTAGCCCAACACTGAGTTACATGTAATGCTAGTTGGAGCTATGAACAAAAGCATCTGTATAGGCGGATACATTCTTAATTTTATGTGGAATGTGACCTTCACAGGGAACATGGCGCAGTGTCGTTTGACAACTTGCTGTTTTTAGAAATTACTTCGTTGCTGTTTTAGGCGACTTGAATATAGACTACAGCTGTAGGACTGTTGTACATGTACACGCACCACATTTTTTTTTTTATGTTGTGAATTTCATTGTTTGCACATTTGTAAGTTGTCATATGCGGGTGATGAATCAATTGAAGACAGTATACGGCCTGATTAAACCACATGGCGTACCATGGTGGAGTGTGATGTGTTGGGTGATGTTTTGCAGACGAAGATCCTTTCGCAACGGATGGAACCCCCGCCTGTTCTACCTGTAGGACTTGTGTCGTGTGCTTTCGGACGTGCCAGGTTTGGAATATTCATTCCGCTTCGGGATGCCGGGGAGCAAGCGTCGTTGTTTAATTCATTTTTCATGGAGAGAATCAAATCGCGCCGTCTGTCATCTTATGTTTGTCAGGGTACTTCTTCAATCTACAACAGAAGGGGGGTTTTCCGTGCCCCGTGGTTGGGTGATTGCACTTATGTTTGTCAGGGTACTTCTTCAATCTACAACAGAAGGGGGGTTTTCCGTGCCCCGTGGTTGGGTGATTGCACTTATGTTTGTCAGGGTACTTCTTCAATCTACAACAGAAGGGGGGTTTTCCGTGCCCCGTGGTTGGGTGATTGCACTTATGTTTGTCAGGGTACTTCTTCAATCTACAACAGAAGGGGGGTTTTCCGTGCCCTGTGGTTGGGTGATTGGAACATCTAACAACGATCGAAGCCACCAGACCCATTGCACAATGTGCTGCACGGAATGTCCTCGTATCATTTTGTGGACCCGGGGGCTTTGAAATTCTTCGTGCTGGCTCGGCAGTGTTTGCTTTTATCTTCGCGGTCGTTCAAATAATGCCATTCGTTGCCTGAAGTAGCTGTACACTCGCATGCACGAGGAGTTGAATTCCCCGCGAAGGCGGTCCTTCAGTTTTGGCTTCCCAAGCTTGCGTGTATACACAAGTGTTGCTGCGTTGCTGCCTATGGAAAACGAAAAACATGCTAAAAAAAATACATTTAGACCATGTATGAAGTAAAAAATCATGCCTCGGGTTTCAGCGGGAGTTTTTTGTTGGCAGCCCGTTTCCCAACGCGAAGGCTGCTGAACTCACTTGTTTCTTCACCTCGTGCTTCACCCACAGAGCACGGCTTGCCACCAAAGTAGATGGACGCCTCGAGAAAGCTATCAACTCCATACGTGAGCTGGTTTTACCCTTTGCCTTTCCTCTGAACGGGGGAGATGTTGCACCATGACACCTGGATTGAAGTCGTTTTTCCCCTTGAAAATGGCGTTTGCTTGTTGGGCCGTTGACTGGGGATTCGTGGCGTGCAACAAGGGGGAACACCTGCCCAGTAGGCCGGATAGGTTGGGTCCAGTGTCAGTCTTCCCCCGGCTTCGGTGCGTCGTCTCTGCCATAGGTTGTTTTAGTTCTCGCGGTGTTGGGACTTTCGGAGGTGGTGTTGGCTTAGTGCCCTATTAGCCGTCTGTGAAAAGAATGGTTCCACAGCGCCTCGGGGAAAGTAGGTCCGTGCGTTAGAAGCTCGCCCGCAGCAACGTATTCCAGTGCACTTAGTCCGGCTTGGGAAGACCCGCGACGTGTCTGGTTGCAGGTGTTTTCGGGAGTGTCTGTCACTCAATATAAGTCGATGTAACACCACCGTAAGGGTGCCATGCGATTTCGCTTTGTCGGGTAGAGAAACAACGGAGCGATTCTTCCAAGTAACTTGCTCCATGGGGCTTTCTCTTATGCTACAGTATTACTGCCCAATCAGCTTGAAATCTCACTTAGGTAAGGCATCTTCGTTTCTTTCTCTTCTTGTGTCTGTCTATCCCTCCGTTCTTGGGTCATTTCCCCCCTCTGCTCCCGCACCACCTCCTTCGCCTTCCCCTTCCGCCCCCTCCTGAGCCGCCGCCTCGGCGGCCTCCCTCTCCCGCCTTTGTGTCGCAGAGTGCGCCAGAGCCTGTTCAGATGAAACAAGCAAACGTCAAGGTAAGTTGTGCGCACTAGCAAAGGCAACAAATTCAGCTTTAACGAACGACCACGCTGCTGCCGTTGTGCGCCTTGGAGGTGCCGCGCGTCGTTGGCGGTGGAAATCACTCCCGATTTGCATCACAACTCCACGTTGTGCAAAACGCCAAGCACGCAACGGAAGTCGTCGTGTACAAAGAGTGTACGGCGGTACCAAGCAGATGTAAATCAACCGATGCTCAGAGCATGCCTCACAACAGCACGCGCACATTGCACAGTTACCCGCGAGAACGATGCTCGCACTATTCGCGGAACCAACTTGACTAGCTAATCACCTGGACGAAGGCTTCGACGCCATCGCCCCTCGCCATCGCTTCTGCGCTGCGAGGATTGCTAGGGTTCAGCTCGAAGCTCGACATGATGTTGTTGAAGTTGTCGGACTGACCAGGCAAGAGCCGTGGGGCATCGCGCGTGGGGGGCACACACCATCAACGAGCGTTTGGCGCTGTTTGCCGACAAAAACCAGCGACAACGAGGGCTGCCTATGCTAATAACGAATTCAGCGACATGCGTACGGTTCATCATCTGCATGAAAAAATACCGTGGAAGGAAAACCCGCGAATAATTGTGGTGGAACGATATCGATAGTGGAAGGAGTGGGCAGCCATCCCTTTCACTCGTCGAACGTGAAGTCGAGGCGTGTGTATTCTCGAATGGATCATTTTCCCACCACAAATTGCTGGAGAAAATCTCTCCAAAGAGAGAATCGAACTCCCATCTGCTACTTCTAAATAGAAGGAGAGGGTAACGAGGCCACTACGTAGGCCGGAAGGACTTTCAAGGTGAAGACAACAACCCCAGTGCCCGCCTCACACCCCACACCCCAACTACAAAAAACGAGGAGGAAACGACGATCACGACAATGGTTGGGAGGAGGAAACGACAATCAACGTAGTGATTGGGGAAGAAAGGACACACATGCAGCCATGTAGCCGAACACTGAGATTACTGCAGCCCTGGAACCCCACTTACCCTTAGGGCGCGAGAGAGCGATGAAAGCGACTGCTGAAGCTGGGGGCTTCGGATCTAATGAGTAGATTCGTCGCAGAGTTCACCACGTAAGGCGTCAGAACGTCGTACCACAGCACGCGAGAGCCACGACGACAGGGCGCGCAAGGACATGAGGCCAAGTCATTCGAAAAGTTCGAAAAATCATGGTCTGTTGCTCCCTCTGCTGCATCTTGCGAAAGACTACGCCGAACGTTCCACAACGAACCGTTGTGGTTCGAAGTTATATTCCATGCTTCGGGTTTGGCATTCCATATGTCGGGTTCAGAGAGGATCCCTAGCATGCGGCAGCCAAGTCGGAGAGAGAGAGATCAAGCAAAGCGAGAGAGAAGAGGTGAGGCGGGCCCAACACAGGATATTGCGAAACGACCTCATCCATCAAGGACGCGGTGTGAAGTTGGCAGATCTCCACTTAACCAAAAACAGCAAAACGCCTGCACATCTTGGTTTACAGCTCCAGTATCGCGCAGTAACATTCACCGCGCCACCACCACGTGCTCCGCCGCAAGGGCGTACTCTGAAAGAGCATGGCAACGACACTCACGGTTTCTCGTAGCTCCTCCGCCGTCTGGTTTCTCTCGGGCAAGAGCGGCAAGAGCGCCTCCTGCACCTCCGGGTCATCGAGGAAACCCGAGGCTTCGATAGCGTTCGCGTCCACCGCATCCCTCAAAGAGAGGGCCTTCCCCCGCCAAAAAAATGTTGTGTTTTCCCGCCAAGCACGCAACCAAAGAGATCGTGATTGCGAGCGATAATAGACCAACGAGGCCGTTAGTGTACGAGAAGTTCTTGGGTTGAAATGAAGCGACCGTGGTTGTGAGCGATATTGAACCAACGTCTGCAAGTTGGGATGAGGATAGAGAGTTTTCCGTTGGAGAAGTCGCCTTGAGAGATGGACCCCGGTTGGTGCGCCAAATACAGCAAGACTGGCGTCCACAACAAATGGGCCGACAACAGTCACATGCATACACGAGGGAAGGGATTGCTGTACCCTTCTCGCGATAAAAATATCTCAGGCAGGAACCGCGGGAGGGGGTCCAACCCCCCCCCTCCTGTGTGACCCCGGTTGGGTCGTCTAGCTAGTAGAAGTGGAGGATAGGGGCCAGAGGGGCAGAAGACAGAGTCCAACGATGGGAGAAAAAAAAACAACAATAACAACGCTAGACCAACAGTCGACAACGCAACAAGGAATGTTACGTGGTGATGTAGAGTTGAGCCTATTTCGACGCACTCCATGCCGGAACGATTCGCTGCGCTGAGAGTACCATAATGCTCGCCACCTACAGAACAACCGTTCCATCCTCAACTAGGCCACAGGGATGGACGGCGCAGCAAGCCGTGGCAACAACGCAATTCGCGATGGACACGGATTTCCGTATGTGCGAGAAGATATACATCCGCACCGAACAAATGGGTACATAAGTCATTCACAATGATTGGCCGACTCCCCCCCCCCCCCCCC